>JAHIAM010006644.1:0-40670 GCA_021605205.1 Aegilops longissima | reverse complement strand
CCTTCCCTCGGTCTCCTCGGAGATGCAACGCAGTTGAAACGCCATTTGGTCGCCTCAGAAAACTCACCGCCCCGATACAAGATGTCGTGGCTTGCCGGGCCACGCGCCATGTAGGACCTTGAAGTATGTCTAGAGGGGGTGATTAGACTACTTGACCAATTAAAACTTAGCCTTTTCCCAGTTTTAGAGTTTGGCAGATTTTAGCTATCTTAGGACAAGTCAAGCAATCATCACACAATTCAAGCAAGCATGCAAAGAGTATATTGGCAGCGGAAATTAAAGCATGCAACTTGCAAGAAAGTAAAGGGAAGGGTTTGAGGATTCAAACGCAATTGGAGACACGGATGTTTTGGTCGTGGTTCCAATAGGTGGTGCTATCGCATCTCCACGCTGATGGAGACTTCAACCCACGAAGGGTAACGGTTATGCGCAAGTCCACCGGAAGGGTCCAAGAAGTAGCAACCTTGTCTATCCCACCATGGCGATCGCCCACGAAGGACTTGCCTCACTAGCGGTAGATCTTCACGAAGTAGGCGATCTCCTTGCCTTACAAACTCCTTGGTTCAACTCCACAATCTTGTCTGAGGCTCCCAAGTGACACCTAGCCAATCTAGGAGACACCACTCTCCAAGAAGTAACAAATGGTGTGTTGATGATGAACTCCTTGCTCTTGTGCTTCAAATGATAGTCTCCCCAACACTCAACTCTCTCTCATAGGATTTGAATCTGTGGAAAGAAGATTTGAGTGGAAAGCAACTTGGGGAAGGCTAGAGATCAAGATTCATATGGTAGGAATGGAATATCTTGGCCTCAACACATGAGTAGGTGGTCCTCTCTCTAAATGGTAAGTTGGAAGTGTAGGTTTAGTCTGATGGCTCTCCACTAATGAAGAGGAGGTGGAGGGTATATATAGCCTCCACACAAAATCTAACTGCTACACACAATTTACCAATCTCGGTGGGACCGAATCAACAAACTCGGTCGACCGATTTTAGTAAACCTAGTGACCGTTAGGGTTTTAGGTGGATCGACATGCATCTCGGTAGGACCGATATGGTTAGGGTTAGGCATAACGTAATCTCGGTGAGACCGATTAAACAAACTCGGTGAGACCGATTTTGGTAATTAGCTAACCCGAGAGTTGGTCGTAAACTCGGTGGGACCGATTTGCTCTTTTCGTGAGACCAAATGTTACAAAAGGGAAACAGAGAGTTTACATTGTAATCTCGGTGGGACTGATCCACTCTTTCGGTGAGACCAAAAGTTACGTAAAAGGAAACAGAGAGATTACAATCCCATCTTGGTGAGACTGAGATCCCTATCGGTAGAACCGATTTGCCTAGGGTTTGTGGCAGTGGCTATGACATATGGAATCGGTGGCGCCAGATTGGAAGAATCGGTGAGACCGATTTTGGCTTTAGGTTTAGGTCATATGTGGATGTGAGAAAGTAGCTGAGGGTTTTGGAGCATATCACTAAGCACATGAAGCAAGAGGCTCATTAAGCAACACCTCATCCCTCCTTGATAGTATTGGCTTTTCCTATAGACTCAATGTGATCTTGAATCACTAAAATATAAAATGAAGAGTCTTGAGCTTTTGAGCTTGAGCCAACTTTGTCATTAGCATTTTGAGGGATCCACTTTCATCATCCATGCCATGCCATTCATTGAGCTTTCCTGAAATGTTCATCTTGAATAGCATTAGCTCAATGAGCTATATGTTGTTATGAATTACCAAAACCACCTAGGATAGTTGCACTTTCAATCTCCCCTTTTGGTAATTGATGACAACATATAGATCAAAGCTTCACAAATGATAATAAGATTGAAAACATCGTCGCTTTGAGAAGTATGTGATAAGCAAGAGCTCCCTAAATTTTGCATAGATTATGATTTGCTTTGGACTGCAAATGCACAAGGAATTAGGCTCATGGGTTACTCTTCCATGTCACATACATCTTGGTGGAGCGCCAAAATGATACGAAATGAATACATGCACTCATCACCAAGCACAGTGAATGATCACATAGGATAGATAAGATAATATCATCAAACATGCATAAGTGTAGCTTATGATCAAACACATGATCATCAATGTCTCACAAACATAGTATATCAAGCAACCAAAAGCAAACAAGTTTGAAAACCACCAAATCAAGAGAGAACAAAAGCAACACTCTCTCTCGAAGTTTCATGATCTATACATTTTTTCCCCTTGGCAACAAGTTACCAAAAAGTTCATAGAAAATGCATAGTGCTAGATCGACTCGTGCTTGATCTTCGTGGTGGAGTCCGGATAACGCCGAGGATGAAAGCTTTAGTTGAAGTAGATGGAGCCGGAGCTGATGTAGGTGCTGGAGCTGGTGGCACCGAGGTCTGTAGCTGGTGCAGATGAAGTTGCTCTTGTGTCGAACTCGCACAGATGACCTCTGGGCTCTAGGCACTCCGCAAATGCATCGCTTGTTGTTTTGCCCTTCCTCTCCTGCATGTCATCTTGTAGTTCCTCCACCGCAGATCAATCTCGCCATTTTCACATCTAAGTTATAGAACTTTTGTTCTATGATTCTCTCCAAGCTCTCCTGATTTTGAGTGAGGGTGGCCAATCCTTCTCAATCCTCGTGGTTGATGCTATTAAGTATCCGAGCTGCTCCTCGCTTGTTCTTCAAGAAATAATCGATGCCTCCTCCTGAGTTGGCATCCTGGCAGCCTTATCCTTCCTTGCCTTCTCCTTCTTCTCTTGTGCTTGAACTGACGATGGATCATTCTCATTCATGACAACCTCATTGTCCTCAAAGTCTGGATAAATTGGAAAATGTTCCTTATCCAATAGATATTTGCTTGTGCCCATCTTTGAGTTAATCAACTCCTGGATCTGAGGGGCATATCCACAACTTCTTTTCTGATCAGCTGCAGTCCTCTTAATGGTTTCAACCATAAGGCTCATGACTTTGAATTTCTGTGGCACATAACACAAATGCAGCATGTTGATTTCATGCCCTCTAATCATGTTGTGGTCACCAGACTTTGGCAGTAGGGTATGCCTTAAGATGGTATTGATAGTAGGCAGCCCTGACAGAAGAAAGTGGACTGATCCAAAAGAGAAAGTCTCTAGGGCTTCGTCTGGGATCTCCTTGTACATGTGTGTCATGGTATTGTGTCCCATTTTCTTCTTTGCATATACATCCAGGTCATCTTCATTCTCCTTTGGGGCATTTATCAGCTTTGCCCACTCCTCAACAGTTGATCGGTACCTTGTACCTTGAGACATCCACACTATCCTGCCATCCGGATAAAAGTGTGTCAGGAGTAGAACTGCATGATAAGTTCATCGCTCCAGCTTGGTGAGCTTTTGCCCAACAAAGTCTCGCAACTCCAACAGCAACAAAAATGTCTTGCACTCTGTGATAGTGCTCTACATTTTCCTTCATGTAGGTCCAATGACCCACCTCATATCACCCACTATGGGCTTCTTATCCAGCAGTAATGCCTCATAAAAGTCCTGTTGTTCCTTGGTGTGGAACCCGTAGTCCACAAAGAGTTCTTCTCCTTGAGGCATATGGATCTGCCATCCTCCATAGTCTCAACCCATTGTCTCTTCTCGCTTTCATATTCTCACCACAGGATGGGCATCATTGTGGTCTGGTATCTTTGGCTTGAGCTTCCTCGTAACTTGTCCTTCTTCATCTTCTTCTTCGCAACCTCGTGCACCGGGCCTTGTTCTTCTCAAGAGTGGAATACTCCCTGGTATTCCTCTTGGTGCAGACTTGTCCTTGGGGGCAGCTTTGGGTGCTTCCTTGGGCTTAGATGTGGCAGCCCTCGATCTTATAGCATCACCCATAAGCTTGGGTGCCTTTGGTGCTCAGTGCTATCTCTTCTTCCTCTTCCATCATGGAAGGCTTCCCAATAACTCGATCGTGGTCTTTGACCCTCTCTTTCCTTTTCTTCCTTCAAGAGCAATTGGCTCTTTGGGATCAGGCTTATCAGAATTTGAGTTGATGCTCGACTTTTGGCATAGGTGTCCTCTCGGCAGTGAACCTTCTTATTGAGTCCGTGCTTTGAGCTATGTGTCGAGCCATACTCCTTTTTGAGCACAACCTTCTTGGAGGTTGCTTCTTCCTCTTCTGCCCTATAATCCTCATCTTCTAATCTGAGGTTTTTCTTCCTTTGCCTGGTGGCAGCTTTAGGCAGATTGCTTGGGGTGCTCCCGCTGCCTTCATCTCAAGAGCTGAGGGACTAGTGCCTCACCATGTTCACCTGTCCTCCCCGACCTGCTCTGACCACACTGTGTGACATGCCGATCACTGACCCTCGTGAAGAGTTATAGATGAGGTAGAGTGGATGAGCATCACAAAATGCAGAGATTTTTGCAAAAGAATGACTCAAAAATTCAGTTTTAGTTTTCCACAGAAGCATTTTGGATCAACCGATTTTCAAACTCGTGATACCGGCAGTTTTGGAACCTAAATCGATGAACTCGGTTGGACCGAAGTCACAGCTCGTGGCACCGAGACTGCTAGGGTTTCACCAAGTCCTAAAATCAGTCTCACCGATTAGTAATTCTCGGTCAGACCGAGTCTCACTAGTGCAATGGCATAAGCCAAATCGGTGGGACCGAGTTTTTCAACTCGGTGGGTCCGAGATGGTTTCGGCGGAAACCTAACCCTAAATTTTCGAATCAAAACTATTCTACGGATTGCATTGATTGGATAGGAGTGTTTCAATCATGGCAAGAATCAATAAGAACACAATGTGCTGAGAATCGGACGAGGAAAGCACAGTGATCTAGTCCATACCCTAGTTCGGCGGAGACTCGCTACGGCAGCAACGGCGGGGTTGATTTCGCTGACGGCAAGTGGATACCAACGATGTGGGGCGGCCAGCGACGAGGAGATGATCCGAGACCACGGAGGCAGAGCGAGCTATTGCGCGGCGAAGAGATTCAAGAAATTTCCAAATTTTGCCCGTGACTATATATAGCCCGACTCGCCGGTGTGACCGAGTGGAACAACTCGGTGGCATCGAGATGCAAACTGTGTACAGTTATTGCAACTCGGTGTGACCGAAGAGTTCAAATCGGTTGCACCGAGATTGAAAACCTAGATCGACTAAGTGATCTCGCTAAGACCGAAATGGAGGAATCGGTCGACCAAAATCACAAAGAAGTTTTGGAAGTTTAAGTCTATGACTAATCGGGACTCCGAGTGCTCCTCACACAGAGTGGTTCGAATCTGACTTGATCAAATTTTGTGATGTAGCATGAACAGAGTTTGAGACGAGAAAAGCATAGATAGCTAAAGAAGGTTATTAGGCATTCTTGTCCATCCACTTGGCCAAAGAAAAAGAAGCCAATCAATCAAAACAACAAGTGGATGTCCTCGATTGAGTAAAGTATGCAACCAACATGCTCACACAATAAGATGGCAAATGAAATATGTGACAAAGCATGCACAACCAATTCTAGCATCTATCAAACAATTGGCGATGACTAGGTCATCTATATATGAGTATATTGACTTAGGAGTCAAATGATAGACATTTGATCATAGGTCATACTCATCGCTTAAGCTCAAGTGGGGTTACCACTTTACATAAAGCATTTATGTGTTCACATCATTAGAGTTGCTTTGACTCAATTCTTAGAGTTAAGCTCCCCTAGATGTGAGATCCCCAAGAGGGATGAACTAACCTTGGGTTTTGTCGATGATGACTTCATGTAGGTGTTGAAGATGTGGATGCTCAATGTTGATGTAGATCTTTTGAGCAATCCTTTGGAGTGAGTTGCACTTTCAATACCTACATGGGTTAGTCCCACAAGGAACAAACAAGTATATCCATAGACATAGAGTGATGCACACACAAAATGATGTCCATGAAATCATTAGGTTACCTTGTCCCTTGCCTTACCAACATGAGGGTTTGTGACTCCTTGAACTAGTGCAAGATATGGAAGTTGATTGCACTTGTCCTTGCCATAATGATGTGAGTGAAATATGTTGGCAGAGTCACCCTCAAGAACTCTCTAGTTCTTCTTCTTCTGGATCCACATCATCTTGATGGGAATCCTTGGAGTTGTAGTTGTACTTGATGAGGTAGAACTTGACTTAGTCTTGGGAATCCACTTGACAGAGACCTTAGGTGCTTCTTCAAATGCATCAATCTCTTCTTGAAGCTTGTCCTTGCCTTTGTTCTTGTGGTCTTGTGGTGGAAGATCATCTTGTGCCTGTGTTCCCTTGAAGGAAGTAGGATCATACTTCTCTTGTTGAGGAACAAACTCCATTGGCATTGAACTTCCGCTCAAAACCAACACCTTGATTCTTCCGTGCCTTCCTTGCTTACGCATAATTTCCTCAATTGCTTACTCTCGCAAGGCTCTTGTATACACCTTTCTATAATTCCCTTCAATAAGATATTTTCTTGCTCAAGTGTAACTTGGCTAAGAGAATCATTATTGAATCAAGAGAACTACTAGAAGCAACAATATTGGATTTATTATTGTTACTACTAGAAGAAGAATCTTTCTTGTTCTTGTTACTAGACTTGACTTGAGGCATGTAAGTAGATAAGAGTAAACGCTTGGCAATGTAAGAAGAACGTTTCTTACGGAGATCATCATTGATTGCTTTAAGAACTCATGCTCTTGCTCAAGATTGAGCTTTTCAAAGCGTGAATTCTCATGAGCCCTTAAAAGTTCTCGATGATCTTCAAAGATAGTTTCATGAGCTAACTTAAGAGTGTTTAGTTATTTAGTTAGACGCTCAATTTTCTCCTTATCATTGTCATTCTTTTCACCTTGATTAGCATGATTAATTGACGTTTCATCATAGTATTCATCACTAGAGTTGTCAACAAGTAAATCATCATCACCTAGCAAGTCATCTTCATCAACATCAAAATCAATATACTGGGTGTGTTACCTTAGGACCTTTGGCCATGAAGCATCTACCAATTCCTCCATTTGGTGATTCAAATATGTCGAGGAGTTGGTTGACACAAGTGCTAGACCGCCACACCTTCATCTTGAGTATATTCGAGTCGGAGTGATAGCTTCTCTCGAGTGATGGTCGGAGTCGAGCCGGATACCCATTCACCAACATGAGCATGATGTCTTCGCTTTGTGTAGCTCTTCGATGACTTGTCCTTCCTTTCCTAAACCTTGCTTCTCCGTGAGGGTCTTCGCTCATAACGATCATCTCTACTCCTCCTCTCTTGGTGGTGATTCTTCTTCTACTTTTCTTTTGGAGAGTCTTCTTCTTTGTAGGGTGTCGACACTCATTGAATAGTGTCCGGTCTCCCACAATTGTAGCAATTGCGCTCTCGACTAGACAATCTTTTGTCATTGTAAGACCTTGACTTGGAGCTTCTTTCTTTACTTCTACTCTTGTAGAATTTGTTGAAGTTCTACACCATTAAGCTCAAATTTTCATTGAAGGTTTGTTTCTCACTTGATGATGTGGGGGGTTCACTTGAGGCTTTGTAAGCACCACTTGACTTGTTGTGAAGTTCCTCCTTATCCTTAAGTGACATCTCATGAGCAACAATTCTTCCAATAACTTCTGTTGGCTTGAGATCTTTGTAGTTTGCATCATTTGAATCAATGTGCACACGGTATCATACTTTCCATCCGATGCTCTTAGGATATTCTTGACGATGAATCTGTCAGTCATCTCTTCACTCCCTAAGCCGGCAATTTCATTTGTGATAAGTGCAAGCCTAGAGTACATTTCAAATACACCTTCACCATCCTTCATTTTGAACTTGTCAAGTTGACTTTGGAGCACATCCAACTTGGATTCCTTGACGGATTCGGTACCTTCATGCATATCAATCAAAGTATCCCAAATTTCCTTTGCATTCTCAAGACGGCTGATTTTGTTGAATTCTTCGGGCACAATCCGCTGAAGATGATATCACAAGCTTGAGCGTTGTATTGCAACATCTTCAATTCTTCCGCATTAGCTTCACGGTTCGCCTCTCCCATCAAAGAATTCACCTTGCAAGCCAATACAAATAATTGCCCAAACGGCGGGTTATGTCCGAGAATATGCATTTTCATCTTATGCTTCCAACTAGCAAAATTAGTACCATCAAAGTAAGGACCTCTACGGTGATAATTTCTCGCTAGACGCCATACTCTCCTAGGTTGTGAAACCAAGACTATGACCACCAAAAGCTATGGAAATCAAAGCAAATGGAGACCAAAGCTCGATACCACTTGTAGGACCTTGAAGTATGTCTAGAGGGGGTGATTAGACTACTTGACCAATTAAAACTTAGCCTTTTCCCAGTTTTAGAGTTTGGCAGATTTTAGCTATCTTAGGACAAGTCAAGCAATCATCACACAATTCAAGCAAGCATGCAAAGAGTATATTGGCAGCGAAATTAAAGCATGCAACTTGCAAGAAAGTAAAGGGAAGGGTTTGAGGATTCAAACGCAATTGGAGACACGGATGTTTTTGGCGTGGTTCCGATAGGTGGTGCTATCGCACTCCACGTTGATGGAGACTTCAACCCACGAAGGGTAACGGTTATGTGAGTCCACGGAGGGCTCCACCCACTAAGGGTCCACGAAGTACCAACCTTGTCTATCCCACCATGGCCGCCGCCCACGAAGGACTTGCCTCACTAGCGGTAGATCTTCACGAAGTAGGTGATCTCCTTGCCCTTACAAACTCCTTGGTTCAACTCCACAATCTTGTCTGAGGCTCCCAAGTGACACCTAGCCAATCTAGGAGACACCACTCTCCAAGAAGTAACAAATGGTGTGTTGATGATGAACTCCTTGCTCTTGTGCTTCATATGATAGTCTCCCAACACTCAACTCTCTCTCATAGGATTTGAATCTGGTGGAAAGAAGATTTGAGTGGAAAGCAACTTGGGGAAGGCTAGAGATCAAGATTCATATGGTTGGAATGGAATATCTTGGCCTCAACACATGAGTAGGTGGTTCTCTCTAAATGGTAAGTTGGAAGTGTAGGTTTAGTCTGATGGCTCTCTCCACAAATGAAGAGGAGGTGGAGGGGTATATATAGCCTCCACACAAAATCTAACCATTACACACAATTTACTAACTCGTGGGACCGAATCAACAAACTCGGCCGACGATTTTAGTAAACCTAGTGACCGTTAGGGTTTTTGTTGGATCGACATGCATCTCGGTAGGACCGATATGGTTAGGTTAGGCATAACATAATCTCGTGAGACAGATTATAAAAACTCGTGAGACCGATTTTGGTAATTAGCTAAGAGAGTTGGTCGTAAACTCGGTGGGACCGATTTGGTCTTTTCGGTGAGACCGAAATGTTACGAAGGGAAACAGAGAGTTTACATTGTAATCTCGGTGGGACTGATCCGCTCTTTCGGTGAGACCGAAAAGTTACGAAAAGGAAATAGAGAGATTACAATCCCATCTCGGTGAGACCGAGATCCCTATCGGTAGAACCGATTTTCCTTGGGTTTGTGGCAGTGGCTATGACATATGGAATCGGTGGGCCCGGATTGGAAGAATCGGTGAGACCGATTTTGGCTTTAGGTTTAGGTCATGTGTGGATGTCAGAAAGTAGCTGATGGTTTTGGAGCATATCACTAAGCACATGAAGCAAGAGGCTCATTACAAGACCTCATCCCTCCTTGATAGTATTGGCTTTTCCTATAGACTCAATGTGATCTTGAATCACTAAACTATAAAATGAAGAGTCTTGAGCTTTTGATCTTGAGCCAACTTTGTCATTAGCATTTTGAGGGATCCACTTTCATCATCCATGCCATGCCATTCATTGAGCTTTCTCAAATGTTCATCTTGAATAGCATTAGCTCAATGAGCTATATGTTGTTTTGAATTACCAAACCATCTAGGATAGTTGCACTTTCACCAGCCCTCCTCCTCCTTCTCCGCAGCAAGCACCCCTTGCATCAAGTATTCCTTGAATTCCTTGGTCCAAAGATCCATCTTGGGGCTCGAGCACCAAGAGCAAAGGCGCGCTCCGAGGTCGGGCCACATGTCAGGCTCTGCAGGCAGGCGGTCATGGAGCTTCCCGAGGCTGAGCTGTTCCTGAAAGTGGTGGTGTCGCTGATGGCTTGAAGAGCCGTTCCTCAAAGACGCCGGGCTCTTGGGGCTGTTGCTTGGATGCCCTCTTGGCGATGTCGTCAGCTTCCTTGTTGGTGCCCCAGGGCACGTGCTGCAACTCGAGGCCCAGGAACTGCTTCTCCATCTTGTGCACCTCCGCGAGGTATGCCTCCATGTGCCCGTCCTTCGGCTCGTATACCTTGTTGGAGAAGTTGACGAGGAGCTGCGGGTCGCCCCTAACGGTGAGGTGCTTCACCCCCAGAGCTGCCGTAGCCTTCAGGCCAGCTATGAGGCCTTCGTATTTTGCGATGTTGTTGGAGACCTTCTCGCCTTGCTGAAAGCAGAGCTGGAGGGTGTAGTAGAGTTTGTCTTGAGCGGGCAAGATGAGTACTGCTCCAGCCCCCGCGCCCTGGTGCGCGAAGGCGCCATCAAAATACATGACCCAAATGTCTGGCGCCTCACTTCCCGGTGAGGTGGACCGTCCTCGCCACTTCAAGCATCGGGGCATCCGTCCATTCCGCCACAAAATCAGCGAGTGCGGCTCCCTTGATGACCCTGGGACATCGATGCAGACGCGCATCCCAGCATCCTCGCCTGGATGGGGAGTTGTGCCTCCCGAGCGGCGATTGCCGCGCATAGTCCTTGCATCTTGCGCCCCGAGTGGTCCCGTGATGAACTCCCCGAGAGGTGGGCGCCTCACGCTGTGTTCTCCGAGGGAAACGTGCCATGAAGCACGCCTCCAGGTGGTGCCCGAGCGCCTCCCTTGTGATGTTGGCAAGGTCTAAGGCCCTCCAAAAGAGAGCCCCCGAGCCCTGCCCGAGAAAGGCACCAAGCGCGCCTTCCTATGCAATGGAGGGAGGCGCCCTTGGCACGGGCGCTGATCCTGACGAGGTTCCAGTCGCGACGCCACCCTCCTGAGGTCCTGCACGGCGCAGCTGCTTCTTCTTCTTGGGGGTGGCCTCAGGAGGGCACTCGCCCTTGCTATCGGGGTCGTCGATTGCTGCAGCTTGAAGGCATGCTCAAGGAGCAAACCGCATCTCTTTCTTCGCATGGGAGCGTGACTATTCCGCAGCTTCCTGGCATCTTGAGGACATTGTAGCCGTGATGGGTCACCGCCATGAACTTGGCCAGGGCTGGACACCCGAGGATGCCATTGTATGGCAGAAGTCGATGAGTTCGGTGCGGTAGTTTTTGTGTTCTCCGAAGGTGATGCGAAGGAGGACCTGCCCGATCAGGGTAGTGGAGCCGTCGGTCACTCCCGAGAAAGGCTTGGTGGGCTGAAGCTGGTCATACGGCACTTGGAGGTTGTCGAACATGTCGACGGACAGGACGTTGAGCCCTGCGCCGCCGTCGATGAGGGTCTTGGTGACTTGCATGTTGCTGATGACTGGGGAGCAAAGCATCGAGAGGGCACCTGCGGTAGCTACGCACTTGAGTTGGTCTGCCGAACTGAAGGTGATGGCGCACTTGGACCACCTGAGCGGGCGTGTGGCCTCGAGCTTGGGGAGGACTGCATTCACTTCACGAGCAAATAGTTTGAAGATACGCTATGAGGCTGGGCCTCGAGCTCCGCCCAAGATGCAAAGCGATAGCAAAGTGCTCCTCGAAGCCCCCAGCCCCTCGCCTTGGTGGTGGTCGCCATTCCATCTTGGCGGCGGCGGTAGTGGGGAAGACCGGTGTTCCTCGAGGACGATCTCACGAGGCTGGTCCTCGCCGCCGCCGCAGGCTGATCTCGCGCGGGTCCTCACGAGGCCGGTCGCGCCACTCCGCACGGGCCACGGTCGCCCCAGCGCCCGCCACCACGCCCTTCCTCTCGCCGAGCTCCCGTCCGTTGCACTCGGGCGCCGACCGCCGCCCTTCTCGAATGGCTCGAGCTCTTGACAGCCGCTGGTGTTGTAGGTATGCAGGTTATGGAAGGCGCAGAATCGCTACCGCTTCTTGATGACTCGGCTGGTCTGTGCTGCGCTTGGTGTTCGCTCGCCACGAGCACGGCTGCTCCTTTGCGCTTCACGCCCTTCGCCTTTGGCTTTCTCTCTCCGGGTCCGTGAGCCGGAGCTCAAGGAGGGAGAGGCGCCTCCTCAGCTCTTGCGCACTTGGTCGCCAAAGTTGAACAGCCCAGTGGACGGCATAGCTCCTCGTGGATGGCAAGCTCCTCCGTCATCTTCACGCCACGGACGCCATCAGAGAACGCGAGATGATGGCCTCGTCTCGTCACCTTGGGGATCTTGAGATGAACGTTGTTGAAGCGCTGGATGTACTTTTTGAGGGTCTCTAGGTTGTTGCTTGACGTGATGTAGGTCACCCGCGCCGTGGGTGGTCGCGAGTGCCCTCGAAGCGGGCGACGGCGGTCGCAAGATCTCGCCCCAGAGGAGATCGAGCTCGAGGCAGGTTCAGAGCCACGAACGAGCGCCGCCTTTGAGCGCCATAGGGAACCAGTTCGCCAAAACTTTCTCAGCCGCTGGTCGCCTCGATGCTCAGCTCCTATAGCTGCAGGAACTCCGCGGGGTCGGGGGTGCCATCGTAGCGAGGAGGTAGATCCGTCTTGAACTTGCTCGCCAGCGATGCTACGCAGCTCGGGGTGAAGGCGCAGCAGCCGGCCGTGGTCAACGGGCCCGCCTTGGAGGTGGAGTTGGTCTTACGCCCGCCAGGCCGCCACAAAGAAGTGGCGCGGGCCTTGCCACAAGAAACGATCCCGGCGTAAGTGCGAGGAATGGCGGAGCGTTCTTCTTGCGGTCGAGGGAATTCTTCACAGCTTTTTCTTCACGCTGGTGCTCGACGCGGTGGGTCGCGCTGGGAGTCACCGCTTTGGCACCAGGGCGCCATCTTGATGCGAGGTGGTGGATGCGCCCGTGAGCTACGCCGCCTGTAGCCGGCAGAGGCCAAGGCAGTGAGAGGGACGGTGCAAGGGAGCCTTCAAGGGCGCCGACGAAGCTCGGCGATGCTGTCGAGCCAGTCCTCGTAGAGGCCATCGACCGAGCGGTAGCACAGGAGCTCGTGCGCCATGAGGAGCACGGCCCGTGCGTCCGTGGGAGCGCGACGAGCGTGAGACGACGAGCCAGTGGGAGTCAGCGATGGAGTGGCGGTGCGGCCGCCCTGTCGCACCGAGGGGTGCAAGGAGGACGCTTGCTTGCTCGTTCCCCACCGGGCCGATAGTGGCGTTGGCGGTAGGCGATGGAGAACGACGAAGTGGCCCGCAGACAGGGGCCGTCTAAGCACCGCGGGCGGCGAGGGCAGCCCGCGCCAAAAGGGTAGGGCACGACGTGTCCGCCATGGAGACGATGAAGCGGCGATACGCTCCAACGATCTATAATTTTGATTGCTCCATGCTACTTTATCTATTGTTTTGGACTATAATGGGCTTTATTTTCCACTTTTATATTATTTTGGGACTAACCTATTAACCGGAGGCCCAGCCTGAATTGTTGGTTTTTTTCCTATTCCAAAGGTTTCAAGAAACGGAATATCAAACGGAGTCCAAACGGAATGAAACCTTCGGGAACGTGATTTTCTCACCGAACGTGATCCAGGAGACTTGGACCCTACTCCAAGGAGTGCCAGAGGCGGTCACGAGGGTGGGGTCGCGCCCCCCTGCCTCATGGGCCCCCTGACACTCCACCGATGTACTCCTTCCTCCTATAAATACCTATGTACCCACAACAGATCATAAGGGGAGCCAAAAACCTAATTCCACCTCCGTACCTTCCTATATCCACGAGATCCCATCTTGGGGCCTGTTCCGGAGCTCCGCCGGAGGGGCATCCACAACGGAGGGCTTCTACATCAACACCATAGCCCCTCCGATGAAGTGTGAGTAGTTTACTTCAGACCTTCGTCCATAGCTAGTAGCTAGATGGCTTCTCTCTTTTTGGATCTCAATACAATGTTCTCCCCTCTCTCGTGGAGATTTATTCGATGTAATCTTCTTTTATGTGTGTTTGTTGAGACCGTGAATTGTGGGTTTATGATCCAGCTTATCTATGGAAAATATTTGATTCTTCTCTGAATTCTTTTATGTATGATTAAGTTATCTTTGCATGTCTCTTTGAATTATCCGCTTGGTTTGGCCAACTAGATTGGTAGTTCTTGCAATGGGAGAAGTGCTTAGCTTTGGGTTCAATCTTATGTGACCTTACCTAGTGATGTATGAGTTGCAAGGCACGATTGTATTGTTGCCATCGAGGATAACAAGATGGGGTTTTCATCATATTGCATGAATTTATCCTCTACATCATGTCATCTTGCTTAAGGCGCACTCTGTTTTTAACTTAATACTCTAGATGCATGCTGGATAGCGGTCGATGAGTGGAGTAATAGTAGTAGATGCAGACTCGTTTCGGTCTACTTGTCAAGGACGTGATGCCTATATACATGGTCATTGCCTGGATAACATCATAACTATGCTCAATTTTGTCAATTGCTCAACAGTAATTTGTTCACCCACCGTAGAATACTTATGCTCTTGAGAGAAGCCACTAGTGAAACCTATGGCCCCGGGTCTATTCTCATCATATCAATCTCCATCACTTTATTTACTTAATTTGCTTTTACTTTTTACTTTGCATTTTTTACCAAAAATACCAAAAATATTATCTCTATCAGATCTCACCCTCGTAAGTGACCGTGAAGGGGTTGACAACCTCTAAGCGTTGGTTGCGGGTTGCTATCGATTTGTGCAGGTACGAGGGACTTGTGCGTAGTCTCCTACTGGATTGATACCTTGGTTCTCAAAAACTGAGGGAAATACTTACGCCATCGCGGTTGCATCATCCTCTCCTCTTCGGGAAAACCAACGCAAGCTTGAGACGAGCAAGAAGGATTTCCGCGCCGCTGTCGGGAGGCTTACGCAAAAGTCAACATACCAAGTACCCATCACAATCCCTATCTCTCGATTACATTATTTGCCATTTGCCTCGCTTTCCTCTCCCCAACTTCATCCTTGCCGCTTTATTCGCCTCTATTTTCCGCTCGCCTTGCCTTGATGTCTTTCTTGGCCTGCTTGCTTGAAATAGTTGGGTATTTATTCCTAAACAGAGAAGCTAATATCTATGGATCTTGATCCCCTTGCCAATCTTTTTAAGAGATCCAGTTATGATGAACCAATTCCTAGTGATTTGATGCACTAGATTATCTTTATAAGCTTTTGCCTAAAATCCGTGAATCTGAAAATTGTGATGAAGTGCTTCACGATAGAACTTTAAATAAAAAGCATGATTGCAATGATTTTATTATAAATTCTTTTGACGTCAATTGTGTTAATAAGATGCAAAACCCTAAGCTTGGGGATGCTAGTTTTGCTATGTCTACTACTTGTTGCAATGATCGTTATTGGGGTGATTCT
Source organism: Aegilops longissima (assembly GCA_021605205.1). NCBI lineage: Eukaryota > Viridiplantae > Streptophyta > Magnoliopsida > Poales > Poaceae > Aegilops > Aegilops longissima. The sequence goes on along the minus strand of JAHIAM010006644.1, from coordinate 25,269 downwards.
TATTATGATCTTGAAAATTTATTTAAGCCCCATGATGAATATGAGATTGATAATATTTTTTGCAATAATATTGAAAGTGGGTTCAGAAGAGTGTCAACTTTAGATCCCACATATTTGGAGAATGTTCAATCTTATGAAGTTTTTGATAAAAGTGGGTTTGGAAAGGTCATGACTTTAGTTAATGATAATCCCACTATTTTGGAAGAGTGTCAACTTTGCATGCATGTGGATCGTGTTGAGAATATACTTTGTGATAGCTATATTGTTGAATTTTCTTATGATCCTACATGTAATTATTATGAGAGAGGAAAATATGGTTATAGAAATTTTCATGTTACTAATTTACCTCTCGTTATGTTGAGATTGCTATTGTTTCTTCCCGCTTCCTTGCATATGCTAGTTTTTTCTTGCCTTGATAATTTGTTTGCCTATAAGATGCCTATGCATAGGAAGTATGTTAGACTTAGATGTGTTTGTCACGTGTTTTATGATGCTCTCTTTGTGCTTGAATTCTTGTCTTTCTTGTGAGCATCATTGAAATCTCAATGCCTAGCTAAAAAGGCTTTAAAGAAAAGCGCTTGTTGGGAGACAACCCAATATTTTTCCTTGCTGCTTAGTAATAAATAATCCATCTAGCCTCTGTTTAGATGTGATTTTATCTTTTAATTAGTGTTTGTGCCAAGTTGGACCTATTGGATCTTCTTGGGTGATAGTTATTTGATCTTGCTGTGATTTCCAGAATCTTTGTGCTCAGTGCCCGAATTGTTAAAAATCACCAGAACGTGACAAAATACTGATTCCAATTTCTTCTGATCAATAAACAAATTTTCCAGGCCGTCTAATTTTGGTAGAATTTTTTGGGTTCTAGAAGTTTGTGTTAGTTACAGATTACTACAGACTGTTCTGTTTTTGACAGATTCTGTTTTGCGTGTGTTGTTTGCTTATTTTGATGAATCTATGGTTAGTAAAATAGTTTATAATCCATAGAGAAGTTGGAATACAGTAGGTTTAACACCATTATAAATAAATAATGAGTTCATTACAGTACCTTAAAGTAGTCTTTTGTTTTCTTTCTCTAACGGAGCTCACGAGATTTTTATTGAGTTTTGTGTTGTGAAGTTTTCAAGTTTTGGGTGAATTCTTTTGATGGATTATGGAACAAGGAGTGGCAAGAGCCTAATCTTGGGGATGCCCATGGCACCCCCAAGATAATCCAAGGACACCAAAAAGTCAAAGCTTGGGTATGCCCCGGAAGGCATCCCCTCTTTTGTCCACTTCCATCGGTAATTTACTTGGAGCTATATTTTTATTCACCAACATGATATGTGTTTTGCTTGGAGCGTCTTGTATTATTTGAATCTTTGCTTGTTAGTTTACCACAATCATCCTTGCTGTACACACATTTTGAGAGAGCCATATATGATTTGGAATTTTATAGAATACTCTATGTGCTTCACTTATATCTTTTGAGCTTGATAGTTTTGCTCATAGTGCTTCACTTATATCTTTTTGAGCGTGATAATTTTTGCTCTAGTGCTTCACTTAGATCTTTTAGAGCACGTTAGTGGATTTGTTTTAAAGAAACTTGATCTCTCATTCTTCACTTAGATTATTTTGAGAGTCGTTAATAGCATGGTAATTTGCTTAATGTTAATATACTTGGTATTCAAGATATGTGAAACTTTCTTTTGAGTGCGTTGAATACTAATATAAGTTTGATGCTTGATAATTGTTTTGATATATGAAGGTGATAATATTAGAGTCATGCTAGTTGAGTAGTTGTGAATTTAAAGAATACTTGTGTTGAAGTTTGTGATTCCCGTAGCATGCACGTATGGTGAACCGTTATGTAATGAACTCGGAGCATGATTTATTTATTGATTGTCTTCCTTATGAGTGGCGGTCGGGGACGAGCGATGGTCGTTTCCTACCAATCTATCCCCCTAGGAGCATGCGCGTAATACTTCGCTTTGATAACTTCTAGATTTTTGCAATAAGTATATGAGTTCTTTATGACTAATGTTGAGTCCATGGATTATACACACTTTTTCCCATCCTTCCACCATTGCTAGCCTCTCTAATACCGCAAGACTTTTCACCGCATCATACACCCACCATATATCCTTCCTCAAAACAGCCACCATACCTACCTATTATGGCATTTCCATAGCCATTCTGAGATATATTGCCATGCAACTTTCCACCGCTCTGCTTTATTATGACACGCCCATCATTGTCATATTGCTAGCATGATCATGTAGTTGATATTGTATTTGTGGCAAAGCCACCGCTCATAATTCTTTCATACATGTCACTCATGTTTCATTGCATAACCTGCACATCACGGAGGCATTCATATAGAGTCATATTTCGTTCTAAGTATCGAGTTGTAATTGTTGAGTTGTAAGAAAAATGAAAGTGTGATGATCATCATTATTAGAGCATTGTCCCAAGTGAGGAAAGAATGATGGAGACTATGATTCCCCCACAAGTCGGGATGAGACTCCGGACGAAAAATAAAAATAAAATAAAAAAAAGAGGCCATAAAAAAAGGAAAAGGCCCAAATAAAAAAATGAGAGAAAAAGAGAGAAGGGACAATGTTACTATCCTTTTACCACACTTGTGCTTCAAAGTAGCACCATGATCTTCATGATAGAGAGTCTCTCATTTTGTCAACTTTCATATACTAGTGGGAATTTTTCATTATAGAACTTGGCTTGTATATTCCAATGATGGGCTTCCTCAAGTGCCCTAGGTCTTCATGAGCAAGCTTTGTTGGATGCACACCCACTTAGTTTCTTTTGAGCTTTCATATACTTATAGCTCTAGTGCATCCGCTGCATGGCAATCCCTACTCACTCACATTGATATCTATTGATGGGCATCTCCATAACCCGCCGATATGCCTAGTTGATGTGAGACTATCTTCCTCTTTTTGTCTTCTCCACAACCACCATTCTATTCCACATATAGTGCTATATCCATGGCTCACGCCATGTATTGCGTGAAGATTGAAAAGTTTTGAAAATGTTAAAGTATGAAACAATTGCTTGGCTTGTCATCGGGTTGTGCATGATTTAAATACTTTGTGTGGAGAAGATGGAGCATAGCCGCACTATATGATTTTGTAGGGATAACTTTCTTTGGCCATGTTATTTTGAGAAGACATAATTGCTTTGTTAGTATGCTTGAAGTATTATTATTTTTATGTCAATATGAACTTTTGTCTTGAATCTTTCGGATCTCAATATTCCTATCACAATTAAGAAGATCTACATTGAAATTATGCCAAAGTATCACTCCGCATCAAAAATTCTCTTTTTATCATTTACCTACCGAGGACGAGCAGGAATTAAGCTTAGATGCCCGATACGCTCCAACGTATCTATAATTTTTGATTGCTCCATGCTACTTTATCTATTGTTTTGGACTATAATGGGCTTTATTTTCCACTTTTATATTATTTTTGAACTAACCTATTAACCGGAGGCCCAGCCTGTAATTGTTGTTTATTTGCCTATTTCAGTGTTTCAAGAAACGGAATATCAAACGGAGTCCAAACGGAATGAAACCTTCGAACGTGATTTTTCACCGAACGTGATCCAGAGACTTGGACCTACTCCAAGGAGTGCCAGGCGGTCAGGGGTGGGGCGCCTCCCCCGGGCGCGCCCCCGCCTTGTGGGCCCCGACGCCCACCGACGCATTCCTTCCTCCTATATATATACCCACGCACTCTCAACAGATCGAAGGGGAGCCAAAACCTAATTCCACCGATGTACCTTCCTCAGATCCACGAGATCCCATCTTGGGGCCTATTCCGAGCTCCACCGAGGGGGCATCCACCATAGAGGGCTTCTACATCAACACCATAGCCCTCCGATGAAGTGTGAGTAGTTTAATTCAGACCTTCGGTCCATAGCTAGTAGCTAGATGGCTTTTCTCTTTTGGATCTCAATACAATGTTCTCCCTCTCTCGTGGAGATCTATTCGATGTAATCTTCTTTTGTGTGTGTTGTTGAGACCGATGAATTGTGGGTTTATGATCCAGCTTATCTATGGAAAATATTTGATTCTTCTCTGAATTCTTTTATGTATGATTGGTTATCTTTGCAAGTCTCTTCAATTATCCATTTGGTTTGGCCAACTAGATGGTAGTTCTTGCAATGGGAGAAGTGCTTAGCTTTGATTCAATCTTGCGTGACCTTACCTAGTGATGTAAGGGGTTGCAAGGCACGATTGTATTGTTGCCATCGAGGATAACAAGATGGGGTTTTTATCATATTGCATGAATTTATCCTCTACATCATGTCATCTTTCTTAAGGCATTTCTATTTTTAACTTAATACTCTAGATGCATGATGGATAGCGGTCGATGAGTGGAGTAGTAGATGCGTAATCGCTTTTGGTCTACTTGTCACGACGTGATGCCTATATACATGATCACTACCGATAACATCATAACTATGCTCAATTTTGTCAATTGCTCAACAGTAATTTGTTCACCCACCGAGAATACTTATGCTCTTGAGAGAAGCCACTAGTGAAACCTATGGCCCCCGGGTCTATTCTCATCATATCAATCTCCATCACTTTATTTACTTGCTTTGCTTTTATTTTTTACGTTGCATCTTTATACCAAAATACCAAAAATATTATCTCTATCAGATCTCTCCTCGTAAGTGACCGTGAAGGGATTGACAACCCCAAGCGCTGGTTGCAGTAGCTTTCGCTTTGTGCAGTACGAGGTGTGACGCCTCGATTCAATCAGACACTAATCATACACGCAAAACGTAATGATCAAGATCAGTGGACTCACGGAAGATATCACAACACAACTCTAAAATAAAATAAGTCATACAAGCATCATAATACAAGCCAGGGCCTCGAGGGCTCGAATACAAGTGCTCGATCATAGACGAAGTCAGCGAAGCAACAATATCTGAGTACGTATATAAGTTAAACAAGTTTGCCTTTAGAAGGCTAGCACAAACTGATACAGATCGAAGAGGCGATGCCTCCGCCTCGATCCTCCAAACTACTCCTCGGTCGCCGTCTGCTGGGCTGCACGCAGTAGTAGGCACCTCCAGCAGTAGTAGTCGCCATCGACGGTATGCGCTCGCCCTGGCTCCATCGTTCGTCGCATCAACCGGTAAAGAAAGGGGGAAAAGGGGAACAAGGCAACCGTGAGTACTCATCCAAAGTACTGCAAGCAAGGAGCTACACTACATATGCATGGATATATGTGTAAAGGGCCATATCAAGGACCGAATCGCAGAATGCCGTAATAAGAGGGGATAGCTAATCCCGTCAAGACTACGCTCGCAGCCTCCGCCTTGCAGCATGTAGAAGAGAGTAGATCAAGTCCTCCAAGTAGCATCAGATAGCATAATCCTACCCGCGATCCTCCTCGTCAGCCTCTGTTAGAGAGCGATCACCGGTTGTATCTCGCACTTGGAAGGGTGTGTTTTATTAAGTATCCGGTTCTAGTTGTCATAAGGTCAAGGTACAACTCCAAGTCGCCCTTCATCAAGATCACGGCTATTCAATAGATTAACTTCCCCGCAGGGTGCACCACATAACCCAACACGCTTGATCCCATTTGGCCAAACACACTTTTCTCGGTCATGCCCGCCGCTGAAGGTCAACATGTCGTAGCCCCACCTAGGCATAAGAGAGAGGTCAAGCACGCCGGTTAATCCTAGGCGCTTAGGGTCTAGGCCCATCGCCTGAGCACACCGCACGCTATGTAGGGCGGCCGAAAGAAGACCCAGCCTAGTGGCGCCCACCAATTCAAGGCGCGCCGCCGCCGACGTCACGAAAGCTTCGGCCGATACCACGACGCCGATACCCATAACTACTCCCACGAGATGGTTAGTGCATATAGACCAAATGGCCGACTCGATCAAATACCCAGATCTCGTAAACGTGTTAAGTATCCGCGAACGCCGACCAGGCCAGCCCACCTCTCACCTGTAGTCTCAACCTGCCCTGCCGCCTCCTCAAAGATCCACTCATGGTGCTCCAAGTCAATTCGACTTTAGTCACCACATGTATCATGTATAAGATATAGATATACCCGTGATCACCTCCCGAGTGATCACGGCCCGATAGTATAGCACAAACAGACGGACAAGAATGTAGGGCCACAGATGGAAATACTAGCATCCTATACTAAGCATGTAGGATTGCGTAAAGGTAACAATAAAGAGTAGCAAGGACAAAGCTATGCATCAAGATAGGTATAATGGAAAGCAGCAATATGCTACACTACTCTAATGCAAGCAGATAGAGTAGAATAGGCGATATCCGTGATCAAGGGGGCTTGCCTGGTTGCTCGAAAGAGAGAGGGTCGCCAACTCAGAGTCGAACCGGGCAGCAGCTGCGCTGGTCTCAGAGTCTACCAGGAGAAGAGGGGAAGAAACAATGAATATTTACAAACAGATGCATGACGATGCATGACAAAGCAAAGCGTGATGCTAGGCGTGTCTTCTAACGCGTATGTGGTGATACTGGTGAAGGAAACATCCGGAAAGTATTCTTGTTTCGCTTTTCAGCGAGGGAGCCAGAGGGGAAAGTTGCGTAGTTTGATAGGTTAGGGGGTGTGCGGACGAACGGGTTATGATCCGGAATCGCCTCGCTGCTCGAGCAACTTTCATGTTGAAAATATTTTAACCGAAGTTACTTAATTAAAAGATATGATTTTCTAAAGATTTTATTAATTTCTGGAATTTAATTAATTATTTAATTAATTCGAAAATGATTTAATGGTATCAAGATGATGTCATGTTGACATCAGCAAACAACATAGTTGATCGGGTCAAACAGCACACGGGTCCTGCTCATTATAGACACATCACCCTAACTAATATATTAGTTAGGTTAATTTATATTTTAGGTTAATCACATTTAATTAGTTTAACTAAACCGGATTAATTAAGTTAATTAATTAATTAATTTTGTTATTAATTATATTTTTTAATTTTTTTTATAAACGCTGGGCGTGGGGCCCATCTGTCATAGGCCCTGTGGAGTTTTACGGGCGCCGTTAATCAAGGCCGAGCGCAGCAAAGCTAACCCGAACGGGCATGCCACAGGTAGCTGGGCCGCGGGCGCACGGCCACCGAGCACGATTGGGGGAACGGGCGAGGCCACCGGCACCACCGGGCGGACGGACGCGCGCGCGTAGCTATCGAGAGCTCTGCGGAGGCGGCCAAGATGGCAAAGGGCAGGAACGGGCCCGGCCGGGCCGCAACGGTAGGGAGGCGGAGGGAGCCGACGCTGCCACGGGCGGGCGCCGGGCGGGCGGCGTGTCCGCGCAAGGCGTGAGCACGGCGCGCCACGGCGAATATAGCCGGGCGGTGAGGGAGGCAGAGAGGAGAAGGGAGGGGCGGCTCACAGGGCACGCCTGACGGCACGAAGGCAGTGCTCGCCGGGCGAGGCAGGGGCGAGGCCGAGGGCGCGGGCCGTGGTGGTGGCTGGGCGCGGGGTCAAGCTCGCCTGGCTTAACGCAGCACGGGCGCAGGCGAAGGCCCGAGAGGGGACGGGAGGAGGAGGACTGGGTCTCACCGAGGGAGCGAGGGCACGGGCAACGGGCTCGGGAGGTTGGGGAGGACGACGGGACGAGCGGGCGGAGCGGATGCAGTCCGCGAGGGAGAGGCGCCGAGGTGGGTGACGGAGAGGACGGCGTGGCGACGGGCCGTCCCGGCGACGGCGTTGATTTGTCTCCTCGATCCCGATCCACTGGGGAGAGGGGAGATATATTTGGGAGGGAGGGAGGTTTGGTGGACCGGGTGAGTGGGGGGGTGTTAAGAGTCTGGGTGGGTGGGCCACCTGGGGGTTTGGCCTGGCCCACCACGCCTGTGGAGGGTTTCTCCTTTTTTGTTTTCTGCTTTTGCCCTTTGTATTTTCTTTCCTTTATTTACTTTCTTCTGCTTTTAATTAGTTTAGGCCATTTAGGTGTTTTGTAAAATTGTGTTTGCTCTATTATAATTACCCTGCATTTAATCGCATAATTCAACATTTTAGTTTAATATTCTTGAAACTTTTGCCGCTTGACATTAATTTAAATTTGAATTTGACGCGTTTCAATTAACCCGAGATTAGTAATAGTAATCGCAGATGACACGGCATCATTAGGAGAGTTTTATCAGAGCCAAATTATCCGGCGCATAAATCTCCTCCACTACAAGAAATCTCATCCCGAGATTTAGGAGCTAGAAGGAAACAAAGCGGGTATTCATCACACGTATGATCCTCGCTCCCAAGTGGCTTCATCTTCATAATGGTGCGACCATCGGACTTTGAGGAACTTGATCGCTTTCCGACGCAGCGGGCGTTCAGCTTGGTCAAGAATGCGGACCGGATGCTCCTTATAGGAGAGGTCCCGCTGCAATTCGAGCACTTCATGATCCATTGCTCGATTGGGTCCTTGAAGCAGCGACGAGCCGACACGTGGAACACATCGTGAACTCGAGAAAGGTTCGCGGAAGCTCCAGCTTGATATGCCACTTTTCCACGCCTTTCCGTATAGTGAATGGGCCAATATAGCGAGGAGCTAGTTTGCCTTTGATCCCGGCGTGAGCACCTTCATTGGTGTAACGCCAAGATAGGCCTTTTCGCCAAAGTTGATAGACCATGTCTTTATGATGACGGTCATAATTACTCTTTTGACGTGATCGAGCAGCCTTTGAGATTCTCGCGAATAATGCGGACTTGTTCTTCGGTATGTTGATAATATCCGGACCAAGAGTGGACGCTCCCGCCGACCAGTTCGTAGGGGTTCGCACTTTCGCCCATATAAGACTTCAAGGGGGCCATCTTCGACTAGCTTGATAGCTATTGTTATAAGAGAACTTAGCATACGGAGAGATTCCTCCCATTTCTTGTCAAGGAAATAACACAAGCTCAAAGCATGTCCTCGAGAACTTGGTTGACACGCTCAACTTGCCCTTGTGATCATGGATGAAACACAGATCGAAAGATAAGTGAGTCCCCATAGCTTCTGGAAACTTGCCTGTAATCTTGAAGTGAATAAGCTGCCACGGTCCTAATCGACAACCAAAGTGGAATACCGTGAAGTGAAACAATTTCGACATGTAGTGAGTTGCAAGTCGACTAGCAAAGGATCGCTTTCTTTGACCGCCGTAAAATGTGCAACTTTAGAAAGTCGGTCAATGACGACAAGAATAGCATCATTACCTTTCGCGACTTGGGAAATCCAAAGGATTAAGTCCATTTCAATATGGTCCCATTTCCATTCAGGAATAGAGATAGGTTGCAGAGTTCCAAGAGGCCTTTGATGTTCTCGCTTTGATACGACGTAAACGCCACATTCAAAGAACATAACGAGCGATGTCTTGCTTCATGTTAGAGCACCGTAATCTTTGACTAATGTCCTGTACATCTTTGTACTACCAGATGCATACATAGAGGCGATCATGAGCTTCTTTCATAACTTTCTCGCCATATCCAGGTTTTCCTCTTACTCGAACTACTAGGCGACCTTTTGAAGAATAAGGTGCCATCATCAAGAACAGTGAAGAATGAGGGCTTTCCTTCCGCGAGGAAGCGCTTAATCCTTCCACTTCATCGCCACATTTCTGTATCCATTTGATGGTGTCCACAAGATCTGGTTTCGCAACCAGGGTATTGAGAGAACCCCGGGAACAACATGGAGGTTCATCTTGCTAAACTCCTTAGGAGGGGGAGCGAGTGCACCAAGGAACAATATGGAGGTTCAGCTTTCTGAATTCTTCAACGAGTGAGGGCTGAACTTTGTGAACCTAGAGGTGGTTGCAAGAAGACTTATGCTCAAGGCATCAGCCATTACATTAGCCTTGCTCGTGTATAGGAAATACCCAAGTCAAAGTCTGCAATAGTCTCCATCCATCTCTCGCCGACGGAGGTTCAGGTCTGGCTGAGTAAAAGATACTTCAGACTTTGGTGGTCGTGAAGATCTCGCAACGACACGAGAAGGTAATGTCGCCATCGCTTCAAAGGCATGAATGACAGCAGAAGCTCGAGGTCGTGAATCGGGTAGTTCTTCGTGGGGGCGCAATTGTCGAGAGGCATAGGCAATCACTTTGCGCCCCTGCATTAGGACACAGCCTAATCCTCGACGGGAAGGCCGCAAGAAACGCACGTAAGTCCTTCTTAGTATCGGAGGAGCTAGTATCGGGCATAAGTCAACTTGTCTTTGAGTGCTCGGAAACTTTCCCGACATTTATCTGTCCATTGAACTTGACGCTCTTATGCAACAAAGTTAGTCGAGGTCTCGGCAATCTTGGAGAAGTTCTCAACGAATCGACGGCAATAGTCAAGTAGACCGAGAAAACTTCTCGACTTGCTTGACATTCTTCGGAGGAGTCCAATCGAGAATAGCTTGAACTCGTTCAGGTTGACGGCAATACCATCCTTAGAGATGACATGCCCAAGATAGGTTACTTCGGAAGCCGAATTCACATTTGGAGAACTTGGCATAAAGTTGATGCTCTCGTAGCTTTTCCAAAGACAAGACTAAGATGTTCAAAGATGTTCTTCTTAATTCTTGGAAAATACTAGGATATCATCCAGATAAACCACGCATTTAACTTGTCGAGGTAATCCATGAATATATAATTCATCGACGAGAGAAAGTGGCTGAGCATTGGTTGTCGAAGACATGACGTGTACTCGTATGAACCATAACGAGTCACAAAGGCGGTCTTTGGGATATCCTCTTCACGAACACGGATCTGGTGGTAACCCAACCTCAAGTCGAGTTTAGAGAACACTGACGAACCAGCCAGTTGATCATACAGATCATTGATCCAAGGAAGAGGATACGGTGAGAATCGTGGAGAAGCCTCGACATCCACAAGGCACGCCCGCTTGGATGTAAACGAGGTAGACTAAGTCACTCGAGTAGTGTCGAGTCCCAGCAGTATCCTCGCTTGTAATCGTGTGACCTTGTAATAGACGCAGCCTCGCCGTCGGCCTATATTTTAAACAGTAGCCTTGCATGAATATGTTAGCATGCGTGTGATTTTTCTATCCTGCACAACTACCAAAACCACCTCACAAACCCCACAAAGGATACGCCACTTTGGTGAGATATGTATCTGTTGCTTTGACCCCACCGGAGCCGAGCTGGCAAATTCATTACCTTTCACCACGGTAAAATGACCCAGCTCCAAGCATATATAAAGGCCACCACGTGACCTTGCTAAGTGTAACGCCTCGATGCGGCTATATCTCCCACGGTCGGGCACGACTTAGAGGCATAACCGCATTGAAAGCAATGTCGCAAGTGAGGTAATGTTCACACAACCCATGTAATACATAAGGGAAAGAGATACATAGTTGGCTTAGAGTCGCCACTTTACACAGTACATAAATAAACATCCATCATTCGGATTACACTCAAGGTCCGACTACGGAACCAAAATAAAAGAAGATAAGCCAAATGCTACACGATCCCCGATCGTCCCAACTGGCTCCACTACTGATCATCGGAAAAGACACATAGTAACGACCACGCCTCGTCGAACTCCTACTTGAGCTCGGCTGTGTCATCCGTGACCGCATCGCCGGCACTGCAAATCGTTTTGGTAGAATCTGTGAGTCACGGGACTCAAAGAATCTCACACCGCGAGATCAAGACTATTTAAGCTTATAGGAAGGACAGAGTTGTGAGGTGGAGTTGCAGCAAGCGGCTAGCATATATGGTGGCTACATTCGCAAAAGAGAGCGAGAAGAGAAGCAAAGCACGGTCGTGAAGCTAGTAGCCATCAAGAAGTGATCCTGAACTACTTACGCCGACATAACTCCAACATGCAGTTCACTTCCCGGACTCGCCGAGAAGAGACCATCACGGTTACACACGCGTTGATGTGTATTTTAATTAGGGTCAACTTCGGTTTTCTACAACCGACATTAACAAATTCCCATCTTCCTCATAATCAAGGGCACGGCTTTCAAATATAATACCCGCAGGGTGTCCCAACTTAGCCCATTATAAGCTCTCACGGTCAACGAAGGATATTCCTTCTACCGGGAAGACCCGATCAATCTCGTAATCCCGGACTACAAGACATTTGGACAGCAATAAAACAAGACCAGCAAAGCCACCTGACAGCCGACAAACCCGATAGGAGCTGCACATATCTCGCTCTTAGGGCACATCCGGATGAACACTACGACGGCAACCGAAGATGCCCCAAGTTGCCTCTGTGGTGGCACCGCAAGTGGTTTAGTTTGGACCAACACTCGTGAGGAGCATTGGCCCGGGGTAATAAAGATGACCTCGGCTCGCGAAACCCGGGGAAAAGGCTTAGGTGGCAAATGGTAAAACCAAAGTTGGGCCTTGCTGAGGAGTCTTATTCAAAGCGAACTGTCAAGGGGTTCCCATAAATCACCCAACCATGTAAGGAACGCTAAATCAAGGAACATAACACCGTATGACGGAAACTAGGTGGCAAGAGGAACAAAACACTGCATAAGGCCGAGCCTTCCACCCTTTACCAAGTATATAGATGCATTAATTATAGCAGATATATTGTGATATCCCCAACAAGTAAACATGTTCCAACAAGGAACAAACTTCATCTTCACCTGCAACTAGCAACGCTATAAGAGGGGCTGAGCAAAGCGGTAACATAGCCAATCAACGGTTTGCTAGGAAAGGATGGTTAGAGGTTTGACATGGCAATATGGGTGGCATGATATAGCAAGTGATAGGCATCGTAGCATAGGCATAGCAAAAGAGCGAGCATCTAGCATAGCAAAGATATAAGTGATTTCGAGGGTATGGTCATCTTGCTCGAAAGTTCTCGAGTTGTCGAAAGCTTGATCCTCGTAAGCGCTTCTCAACAGGTTCCTCGCTCACGCATTCGCCTCGGCTCTACCCAAGCAAGAACACAAAAAAGGAACCACAATAAATCACGGTGCAATGCACAAGCAACATGATGCAAAACATGACATGATATGCGAGATGTGATATGCAATGCGATATGCGTTCGAAGGAAAATAATGAACCAGGCATCAACTTGGCAAACCAAGTATGCCGCTGGAAAGATGAGATGATTTTGGTTGAAATAGATATAAAGATCACCGAATCGGATGCACGGTTTGCAAATGACAAGAAAACAAGAATGGCACAAATCTGCCATTAACAACATGATGCCACATAGCAAGCAACAAGAAATTAAGCTACTGCACCCAAACGTATCAAAAAGCATATGGAAGTGGTCTACTCAAGATGCTTGACAAAAGATGAACACTAAGCTACGGCTAATTCACATCATAACAGGTCCAAACAAGCATGGCAAAAGTGCAAAACATAACAGCTTCAAAGACTTGGTGAAATTACTGAACATGGCAAAATCAGCATCAGGAAGCAATGTTCAGAACAAGAAAACAACATGCTACAGGAACTTATAATAGCAAAAAAAGGCATGGAATGAATCTACTCAAAGCATAGAACAAAAGTACCTTACTGACCATAAGCCAAAAATGATTAGAAAATATAATAGCACCCATGTCAAAATAGCAAGTTTCGTTAACAAATTCAGCAACAGGGCATGACAAAAACAGATAACAAGTAGGCATGTTTAATAGCTCGATGCACTCACTACAGAGCATTTCATGATAAACTAAGCATACATACATCAAGAAGACATGGCATAGAAGTTATACATGGCAAGAACAACATCATAGCATACACGGATCAACCACAACAACCTTGGAAAAATTGAATAACATGTAAACAATCTGCCAGGAAACATTTTATAGCAAACGTAGAGCTCGATTGACTCAAGCTATGGTACTCCATAATTGCAAACAAAGGCATGGATGGATAGAGCATAACCATATGTTCAAAACATCCTTACTGAAGTATCTCAAAATATGCATGGATCTCTCGGTAGCATCAAGTTAACATGGCATAAAAATATCAGCAAAACAGGGCTGAAATCAGCAACATCATGAAGCCTAGTTTGCATGCTTGTGCTAGTCACCACAGAGATCACAAAATACATGGCATACACCCCTGGAAAGATGGCATGGCATATTACAAAACACATGTAGGACCCAAGATCATAGGATGCACACATCAATCATGGCAAAATGACAAAGTGCATGTTCGTTAAGAAATGTAAACTAACATCACATAGCCCTCTTCTAACAGAATTTCGGGCATCAAGATGAGCTCAAATGAAAATGATGTAATGAGAAGAAATGATCTACTTTTCGAGGCTAACATTCTGACATATTACACGACGAAACGGAGCCATATCCAGAGAGTTATGGCATGATGAAAATGCAAAGAAACTATCACGAAAATGACTTAGATGAAACGGGGAGAGAAAGTCAACCTCGGGATCCGCCCGGCGGCGCGGATTCTGGCCGGAGCTCGCCGGGCGAGCCGGAGGAGGGGCGCCGAGGAGGAGAGAGCGGGGCCGCCGGCGCGGGCGGGCGGAGGCGGCCGACATGGGGGCGCTGGCGCGGCGGCGGCGGCGGCGCGACGGGCGGCGGGCGCGGACCGTCTCGGGCGGCGGCGAGGGCCGCGGAGGCGCGAGGCGACGGCGGCGGGTCGGCGCCGAGCTCACCGCGGCCGAGACCGGGCGGAGGGAGGAGGACGAGCCGGGCGCGGGCCGGAGGGCGCTGGCGGCTTTCGGCGGGCGCGGCGCGTGGGAGGCGGCGGCACCACGGGCGACGCTGAGAGGCGCGGGCGGCGGCGGACGTTGTCCGCCCGCCGGACACGCCCGCGGCGGTGGATCTGGGATTTGCTAGGGTTAGGGGAGAGGACCCGAATTTGGAATGGGGGGTGTATATAGGCATGAGGGAGCTAGGAGAGTCCAAATGAGGTGCGGTTTTCCACACGATCGTGATCCGACGACGGAGAGCATGGAAGTGACTTAGATGGATTATTGGGCTTTTTTGAAGGGGTGTTGGTCTGCAACTTAAAAGAGGCCTTTGCGAGAGCGGTTAACTGCTGAGTACCAAACGAGCTCCAAATGACCCGAACTTGACCGGTGGTCTACCGTGGTATACCAAGGCCACTTGAAAACCTCGTCCATTCCGAGAAAGTTTAGTACCCGCCACGGAAAACGTAAAAGGGGACGCCGGGGACATAGGAGTGCCGGATTGCAAAACGGACAACGGGAAAATGCTCGGATGCATGAGACTAACACGATGCAAATGAGATGCACATGATGACATGATATGAAATGCATGACATGGACAAAATGCAAAACGAAAGACAAAACCCAACCACAGAGGGAATATCATATCACAATGCCGAAATGGCAAGAGTTGGAGTTAGAAATATGGAAAGTTACATCCGGGTGTTACAACACTCCACCACTACAAGAGGATCTCGCCCCAGATCTAGGACCGAAAGAACTCCGGATATTCTCGAACGGAGGTGATCCTCACGCCCTGTGTGGCTTCTCGTCGGAATGGTGTGACCACTTCACTTTCAGGAATTTGATTGACTTGTTGCAGTCTTGCGCCGTTTCTTCAAGAATAGCAACGGGTGCTCATGATAAGAGAGATCTTCTGGAGGTCAATTTCTTCGTTGATAGTGCTCTCAGAGTCTTGAAGCACTTATGGCGGTTGCGTGACACGTGAAACACATCGCACGCTCGCCGGGTTGGACGGAAGCTCGTTGATAGGCGAGATCGCTTCTTTTACCAATGATCTTGAAAGGACCCACGATCTAGGGGCAAGCTTCCTTTGATACCGGGTTACGAGTGCCTTTCATTAGAGAGACGCGAGGTAGACATGGTCTCCGATTTCAAAAGCCACATCACGGTGCTTGTCATCATAATAGTTTTCCGCGCGATTGCGCTGCTTTGAGATTCTCACGAATGACTTTGCACATTTCTTCGCTTCGTGGATCAAGTCGCTACAAGAAGTTGGCGCTCACCTGTCTCGACCAATTGAGAGGAGTACAGACTTTCTCGCCATAGAGAAATTGAATGGGGCCTTGCTCAACTCGCTTGGAAACTGTTGTTGTAGGAGAACTCGCATATGGAAGACAATCTTCCCACTTCATACCGAAGGAAATGACACAAGCCCTGAGCATATCTTCAAGGATTTGATTGACTCGCCGACTTGGCCACTTATTTGAGGATGGAAAGCTGTGCTGAAACGAATGTTGGTGCCTATGGCCTTCAAAAGAATCCCAAAACTTGAGGTAAAGATGCTGCCACGGTCTCAAGAGATCACTTGTGGAATGCCGCAAGGAGACAACTCGAGGTGTATAGCTCTAACCGAGCTGCTGTGATAGATTCTTTGATAGGAAGAAAATGAGCCACTTTAGTAAGCTTGTCAATGACAACGAAGATAGCATCATTTCCACGCTTGGACTTAGGAAATCCAGTCACTAAGTCCATTTCAATATGATCAAACTTCCATTCTGAATAGCAAGAGGTTGGAGGAGACCAGCTGGTCTTTGGTGTTCTTCTTCACTCTTCCGCAGACATCACACTCATTCACGAATTGAGCAATTTCTCGCCCATTCGAGTCCACCAATATGACTGCTTGAGGTCATGGTACATCTTCGCACTTCCAGATGAATGGATAGAAGCGAATTGTGTGCCTCGCTCATAATGACTTTACGAGATCACCCTTGGAACCTCAATCTGTCCTCAAGAAAAGAGTATCTTTGTCATCAATGTGGAAGCACTTGTATTTGAAATTCCTTGTCGATACCACGCTTCACCTTTTTCACCATGGTATCCAGGAGTTGAGCTTCACGAATTTGATCTTCCAAAGTAGGATAGACTATGAGGTTGGCAAGAAAGCCTTGAGGAACAACTTGAAGATTCAGCTTATGGAAAGCTTCACAGAGATCCGTTGAAGGGCTTGAGGATTAAACTGCTGCAAAGAAGCCTTCCTGCTCAAAGCATCTCGAATGACATTGGCCTTGCCCGAGTATATTCAATACTTGGGTTGTACTTTGAATCATTTCACCCATCGAGTCTGCCTGAGGTTGAGGTTGGGTTGAGGAAGATATACTTGAGGCTCTTGTGATCGTGAAATGTCCACTTTCCTTCCCAACAAGAGATCTCTCCATGTTATCAATGCATGGACAATCGCCGCCAACTCAAGATCGTGAGTGGGGTAGTTCTTTCGTTGGACTTCAGCCGACGAGAGGTATAGGCCACAACTCTCTCTCTTGTATTAACACAACACCGAGACCTTGAAGAGAAGCATCACGTAAAACTTCGAATGGCTTGGATTCATCGGGAGGAGTCAAGACAGAGCTGTGACGAGTTTCTCTTTGAGAGTATTGAAAGCAACGCCACACTCGTGAGACCGATATACTTCACATGCTTCGGAGGAGGTTGGAAAGAGGCTTTGCAATCTTGGAGAAGTTCTCAATGAATCTTCGCAATAGCTTGCAAGACCAAGAAAATCATGGAGCTGCTTGACATTCCGAGGAGGTTCCCAATTCACAACTCGCAGACACCTTCTCGATTAACAGCGATGCCCTTGGCGGAGATGATATGACAAAGGTAAAGCACTTCATCAAGCCAAAATTCACATTTGGAAAACTTCGATAGAATTGATACTCTCGAGCTTGTCGAGCACCAATCGCAAATGTTTGGCATGATCCTTCTTATTCTTGGAGAAGACCAAAATATCATCAAGATAGACCAAGACGAATTCATTGGTGTAGGGGTTGAAGATGAAGTTCATCATTCGAGAGAATGTTGGAGGAGCATTGACAAGGCCGAAAGACATGACAAGATATTCATAAGAACCAAAGCTTGTTCAATGCTGCCTTGGGAATATCTTGTTCACGAATGCGAATCTGATGATAACCCATACGAAGGTCAAGCTTGAGAACACTTTCGCACCTTTGAGTTGCTCGAAAAGCTCATTGATGTTGGGAAGTGGATACTTGTTCTTGATTGTCTTCTTATTCAATGGACGGTAATCGACGAAAGTCGGTCCGTGCCATCCTTCTTCCGGACAAAAGAACACCACAACCCCAAGGAGATGAACTCGGTCTGATCAAACCCAGACGCTCTTGTTCATCGAGCTGCTTCTTCAATTCCTTCAGCTCATCCGGTCCAAGCTTGTGTGGACGCTTGCAAACGGGTTCAGTGCCAGGCTCAAGATCGATAACGAATTCAACTGGCCAGTGAGGAGGCATTCCTGGAAGCTCTTCTGGAAAGACATCTTGGTACTCACAAACGATCGAATCGAGAGATAGCATCCACCGCCTCTTCTCATTGAGAGAAAACAACCGAGTGGTTTCATCACGAGCGCATAGATGATCACATCATTAGAAGAGTGAGTCAATTGAATTTCCCTGGCAGCACAATCAAGCTGAGCTTTGTGCTGATAAAGCCAGTCCATCCCGAGAATAAGATCAATATTCGAAGTCACCAAGGACAATTGGTTTAGCCGTAAACCTATAGTCGCCCATCTTGATAGAAACATCCGGACGCAAATATTAGATGTCATTTGCTTACCCGGGACACAATCTTCAACGGAATAGGAATATTTTCCGTCACAAACTCATGCTTGGCAACAAAAGGTCTTGAAATGAAAGAAAGCGATGCACCAAAGATCAAATAAGACTTTTGCAGAATATCATTAATCGAGAGATTACCCATTATCACATCAAGAGATTCCTCTCGCTTGAGCTGCATTCATCATATTCACCTTGGCATGCTTTGGATTATGCTTGACCACCGCATTGCTTGAAGATTTCACAGGAGGAGGAGGCGGAAGGCGCTTTGGTTGAAGCACTTGTTCGCATAGTGACCTTTCTCACGACATTTGTTGCAAGTCACCTCGAGAGCGGACGGTGATAAGGAGCATTTGACCTTGGAGCTTGAGAATTTGACTTGTTCGATAGCCTGGCTGGGCGGTGGGAAGATCCACGACCACCTGAGTTCTTCTCACGATAAGGCCGACGAACGGAGGAGGAGGAAGGTAGAACTTCCGCTGCTTAGCTGCCACTTGAGAGGAAGAAGAAGACTAAAATGCATCCCCGATTCTCTTCTTAGAAGCCTCACATTTGAGCTGGGCAGCTTCTTGCTTCAAAGCCATGTTGTAGAATTCATCATACTTTTCTCGCTCAAAAGCACGAGAGCTAATTGCAGATCTTCTCCGAGACCACCTCTGAATTGATAGATCATACTCTTTTCATCGTGGACGCCTTGCTTAGCAAAGCGAGCGAAGTTTCGAACTGGATATTGTATTGATACACATACATGTTGCCTTGCTTGAGATTATGGAACTCCTCACGCTTGCTCTCAACAACGCTTTTCGAATGTGGTGAGCTCAAGTCTCATGAACTCATCCTGTAATGACACGACCTCCTCTCGAATCTTTGTATTGTGGTACCACTCAGCAGCTTGGTCCTTGAGTTGAAACGATGCAAACTTGACAAAGTCCTCGTGTCTGACATTGCTACATTCAAAATGTTTGCGATGTCCACAAGCCAATCAGAGGCGCCTGTGGCCTCACACGTAAACCGAAAGACTTCGCTGATTAGCGAGGAACCGATCGAGGGTAGCAAAGTGCGCTAGTTGTTGCCTTGGCCTTGATTTCCTTGATTGCCTTGTTCTTGGGTACGCTTCTGCAAGAGCTGCAAAATCATCTCGAGCATTGGCATTGGTGGCTGCCATAATAGTTGCCGTAAGCCTCCGGAGGCGGAGGTGGAGGTGGAGGGTTCGACTGATTCCCATCATTCCGTCCGGATTCTCGACGCTACATGGAGCCATCCTCAAGAGGGTGACATCCGTTAGCACTTTGATAGACGTATAGACAAGTTGAATCAACGGATAGAAATTGCAACAAATAGTCTTCACAATAAATATTCAACAAGGATGAACGAATGAATTCCAAAGCTAACATCACACGCCCATTAAGGTGAGAAGCCACTTGATTAAAGGTTGATGAAAATAACAAGGTACGATCGAACAAATAAGGGTAAGGATTACCCAATCACAAACCAAATATCTGCGGAAGAAATGCTAGGAGCTACTTGAATCCCACCTTATAAACTCCTAAACTTTCGGTTATGCAACTGGTGTTGGGGACAGGGACACAAAATATATCACCCAAACTAACAATACCTAGATCCAGCTGTATCCATCCGTCAACACATAACCAAGAAACCTTCGAAATCGTGGTACCTCAACCTTCAAAAGCATCCGTTATACAAGTCATGGCAATACTCCAGCTCGCCTCAAAGATCAAGTTATCGGGGTTATCTCACCAACAATCTGCATAAAAGAGATTTCGATGTCGGTAAAACTCGTATTCCAGAATCGCAACGATAAAATTGTGACGACAACACCTGGAGCTCAACTCCCGGACACTGCCACAACCCCTAAATGTCGAGGCACCAAGAACAATGCCACACAAAACCATCGAACGATTCCAAGATACCCAGTGATCCTAAAAAAAAATTAGTGAAATTTGAGGAGAGGAGAGTCAAAACTTCACGTCAGAGACCTCACCAGAGCGATGAAGGGACCAGGAGTAAAAAGAATCCTACTCCGATATATATAATCCTAAGACTCAAAACATTTTGTTCTAGACTCAACAACGCCAAGAAACAATCGCCAGGCTCCTAAGTCGGGAAGGCTCGACACTAACTTAGAACGCCTCGATGCGGCTATATCTCCCACGTGTCGGGTTAACGACTTAGAGGCATAACCGCATTGAAAGCAATGTCGCAAGTGAGGTAATCTTCACACAACCCATGTAATACATAAGGGAAAGAGATACAGTTGGCTTAACAATGCCACTTCACACAAAGACATAAATAAACATCCATCATTCAGATTACACTCAAGGTCCGACTACGGAACCAAAATAAAAGAAGATACCCCAAATGCTACACAGATCGCCGATCGTCCCAACTCGGCTCCACTACAGATCATCAGAAAAGACACATAGTAACGACTCACGCCTCGCCGAACTCCCACTTGAGCTCGGCTAGTCACATCTGACCGCATCGCCGGACCTGAATCGTTTTGGTAGAATCTGGAGTCATGGGGACTCAGAATCTCACACCCGTAGATCAAGACTATTTAAGCTTATAGGAAGGACAGAGTTGTGAGGTGGAGCTGCAGCTTACCAGCATATATGGTGGCTACATTCGCAAAAGAGAGCGAGAAGAGAAGCAAAGCACGGTCGGAAGCTAGTAGCGATCAAGAAGTGATCCTGAACTCACTTACGCCAGACATAACTCCAACACCGTGTTCACTTCCCTGACCACGAGAAGAGACCATCACGGTTACACACGCGTTGATGTGTATTTTAATTAGGGTCAACTTCGGTTTTCTACAACCGGACATTAACAAATTCCCATCTGCCTCATAATCGCGGCACGGCTTTCAAAAGATAATACCTGCAGGGTGTCCAACTTAGCCCATTATAAGCTCTCACGGTCAACGAAGGATATTCCTTCACCGGAAGACCCGATCAATCTCGAATCCCGGACTACAAGACATTTCGACAGAATAAACAAGACCAAGAAGCCGCCTGACACTGTGCCGACAAATCCGATAGGAGCTGCACATATCTCGCTCGTGGCACATCCGGATGAACACCACGACGCGGCAACCAAGATGCCCCAAGTTGCCTCTGGTGGCACCGCAAGTGGTTTCTAGTTTGGACCAACACCGAGGAGCATTGGCTCGGGGTAATAAAGATGACCCTCGCTCGCAAAACCCGGGAAAAAGGCTTAGGTGGCAAATGGTAAAACCAAAGTTGGGCCTTGCCGAGGAGTCTTATTCAAAGCGAACCGTCAAGGGGTCCCATAAATCACCCAACCGTAAGGAACGCTAAATCAAGGAACATAACACCGGTATGACGGAAACTAGGTGGCAAGAGGAACAAAACACTGTGCATAAGGCCGAGCCTTCCACCCTTTACCAAGTATATAGATGCATTAATTATAGCAGATATATTGTGATATCCCCAACAAGTAAACATGTTCCAACAAGGAACAAACTTCATCTTCACCGCAACTAGCAACGCTATAAGAGGGCTGAGCAAAGCGGTAACATAGCCAATCAACGGTTTGCTAGGAAAGGATGGTTAGAGTTTGACATGGCAATATGGGTGGCATGATATAGCAAGTGATAGGCATCGAGCATAGGCATAGCAAAAGAGCGAGCATCTAGCATAGCAAAGATAGAAGTGATTTCGAGGGTATGGTCATCTTGCCCGCAAAGTTCTCGTGAGTTGTCGTAAAGCTTGATCCTCGTAAGCTCAACAGGTTCCTCGTTCACATACTGCCTCCTCGGCTCTACCCAAAGCAAGAACACAAACAAAGGAACCACAATAAATCACGGTGCAATGCACAAGCAACATGATGCAAAACATGACATGATATGCTAGATGTGATATGCAATGCGACGCGTGTTCGAAGGAAAATGATGAACCAGGCATCAAATTGGCAAACCAAGTATGCTGCTGAAAGATGAGATGATTTCGGATGAAATCGATATAAAGATCACAGAATCGGATGCACGGTTTGCAAATGACAAGCAAAACAAGAATGGCACAAAACCGCCATTAACAAAGATGATGCCACATAGCAAGCAACAAGAAATTAAGCTACTGCACCCAAACGCAACACAAAAGCATATGGAAGTGATCTACTAAAGATGCTTGACAAAAGATGAACACTAAGATATGGCTAATTCACATCATAACAGGTCCAAACAAGCATGGCAAAAGTGCAAAACATATCAGCTTCACAGACTTAGTGAAATTAATGAACATGGCAAATCAGCATCAGAAGCAATGTTCAGAGCAAGAAAACAACATGCTACAGGAACTTATAATAGCAAAACAAGGCATGGAATGAATCTACTCAAAGCATAGAACAAAAGTCCCTTACTGACCATAAGCCAAAAAGGATCAGAAATATAATAGCACCCATGTCAAAATAGCAAGTTTCATATGATTCAAAGAATGTATGGCATGACAAAAACAGATAACAAGTAGGCATGTTTAATAGCTCGATGCACTCACTACAGAGCATTTCATGATAAACTAAGCATACATACATCAAGAAGACATGGCATAGAAGTTAAAGATGGCAAGAACAACATCATAGCATACACGGATCAACTACAACAACCTTGGCAAAATTGAATAACATGTAAACAATCTGCCAGAAACATTTTATAGCAAAAGTAGAGCTCGATTGACTCAAGCTATGGCACTCCATAATTCAAACAAAGGCATGGATGGATAGAGCATAACCATATGTTCAAAACATCCTTATGAAGTATCTCAAAATATGCATTGATCTCTAGGTAGCATCAAGTTAACATGGCATAAAAATATCAAGAAACAGGCTGAAATCAGCAACATCATGAAGCCTAGTTTGCATGCTTGTGATAGTCACCACAGAGATCACAAAAATACATGGCATACACCCCTGAACGATGAGGCATGGCATATTACAAAACACATGTAGGACTCAAGATCATAGGATGCACACATCAATCATGGGAAAATGACAATAGTGCATGTTCGTTAAGAAATGAAACTAACATCACATAGCCCTCTTCTAACAGCATTTCGGGCATCAAGATGAGCTCAAATGAAAATGATGTAATGAGATGAAATGATCTACGCCGAGGCGTAACATTTTGACATATTACACGCATCTAAACGGAGCAATATGCAGAGACTTATGGCATGACGTAAATGCAACGAAACTATCAGTAAAAATGACTTAGATGAAACGGGGAGAAAAGTCAACCTCGGATCTCGCCCGGCGGCGCGATTCTGGCCGTGAGAGTCAAGCTGGGCGAGGAGCCGAGGAGGGGCGCCGAGGAGGAGAGGGAGGCGGGGCGGGCCGGGCGGCGGCGGGAGGAGGTTGGGCCATGGCGTAGGGCCGGGCGGCACATGAGGCGGCGACGGGCTGGTTTGGCGCTGAGCTTCACCGGGCGGCAGAGACTCCAAGTGAGGGAGGAGGACGGAGCGCCAAGGGCAAGGGCCGAGGTCATGGTCGGGCTCGGCGGCCAAGCTGCGAGGTGGAGGCGGCGGGCGCCATGCGGCGATGCCGAGAGAAGCGTAAGGCTGATGACGTTGTCTGGCCCTTCGATTAATGCCGGCGGCGATTCGGGATTTGTTAGGGTTAGGGGAGAGGACCAGAATTTGGAATGGGGGTGTATATATAGGCATAGGGGAGCTAGGAGAGTCCAAATGAGGTGCGGGTTACCACACGATCGTGATCCGACGACGGAGAGCATGGAAGTGACTTAGATGGATTATTGGGCTTTTTTTGAAGGGGTGTTGGGCTGCAACTTAAAAGAGGCTCATGTAGAGGCGGTTAACTGCTGAGTACTCAAACGAGCTCCAATGACCCGAACTTGACCGTGGTTCACCGTGGTATACCAAGGCCATTTGACAAACCTCGGTCCATTCCGAGAAAGTTTAGTACCATCCACCAAAAAACGTAAAAGGGGACGCCGAGGGACATAGGAGTGCCCGATTGCAAAACGGACAACGGGAAAATGCTCTGGATGCATGAGACGAACACGATGCAAATGAGATGCACATGATGACATGATATGAAATGGATGACATGGACAAAATGCAAAACGAAAGATGTAAACCCAACCACAGAGGGAATATCATATCACAATGCCGAAATGGCAAGAGTTGGAGTTACAAATATGGAAAGTTACATCCGGGTGTTACACCAAGCGCCCCTCGCCTTTGTGCAGCATCTCTCCCACCCCATTTCTTCCCATGCCGTGCCCTAGTATTTATCTCGAGAACCCCAGATGCAACCCCGTAGTTTTGTCAAGAAATTGTGGAATTTTACCCGAGAAGATTACATGTACTAGCCACCCCAGCAGACGAAGCTGTTCAAATCAAGGATCACCCTTTCCACCTCGAGATACCGGGCAGCAAAGGCACATCCTCCCAGAAACCTGCAAACCAAGACCCAATCGGAGGTCTCCTTCAGGGGGAAATCGGCGTTTAATTCCCCACATATGGTCAGAGAAGTCATACATACGGAAGCGCTTTTGTCGCTTCGATTCAAGGGTACCCTATGCCAGCTAACGAGGGTATTATTCTTTCCCAGCCGCAAGTTCCTTTGGAGGAGTAACATATTTTCCAGGTGGACGAATTGAGAGACCCGCCTGGGCCAACCTCGCCCAAGACATCATCGGCCAAGAGCTGCTTAACCCAATGCGTGATGGGTTATCTCCAGTAGTCGCTGACTTTAAATCACTCAGATCGCCACACAGCAGTATCACGGAGGTCTCACCAGAGGAATT
>JAHIAM010006643.1:0-37418 GCA_021605205.1 Aegilops longissima | reverse complement strand
CTCCTTTGAAACGCCTTTGTTTTCGATGGAACCCCAAGGCAGGTTTGGCCACACGACGGATTGGTGCCTCGGACTTCCGGGGCTGCCGAGATGATGACCATCGGTTATCGCCGCACCTCGAGTAACCGCCATGAGGAGTACCAGACTATAACCGGAGGACGGCCATCGCCCATTACTCCGAGTATGAGTCCACTACTGGCACAAATGGTGTTGGAGTGATATCGATATGGCGTCCACGATGGCTTATTCCCGACACGCCTTCGCGGAGATCGAGTTGGACACCTCCCCGACATTGCATCGCTTCGATGTTGGGGAGGAGGGATACACCGCGCCACAATCGTTACCAGAGGCCTTCCACCATCAACTTTGTTCGCATGCGATGGGCTGATCAGCTAACCGAGTTTCCCACGAAGTTGTACATCACCCCCGACTTATCGTGCCCGACGCGATCCCCTTTGTCCGGTCCGGAGAGCTGCGCTTCGCGATCTACCTGCCAACCGTGATGCCCGTGGTGTTTGGCACGGGAGGCCTCCACTTGGTCCTTTTCGCCACCGGACGCCGGATTCAGCACCGGTATCCTGCCCCGTGTCACCGACGGGAGGACTATCCACCGCCAACTACCAGGGCTACCCCTCCAAGACTGGACTGATGTAGACTTGCTTGTTAGTGTTTGATGTATTCATCAACTCGGCGCCTATGATGTAGTAGTCTATGTAATGGACTCTATGTATCAAACTCTATGCATGATTCCTTTGTAAGATATGCCAACTATTGTAGTTCCCATCATGATGTTTATTATGCACTTGAATGATTCCTCCTCGCTTGGTTTCTCAATTGTAACTACCCTCGTTATATATTAGGATGGTTAGGCCAGGCGGGTCGTGGTGCCAACTTCCCACCACCGCCTCGAGTACATGGCTGGTATGATCCAACAGCTCGAGATGAATCGCCAGTTCATGGAGAACAATGGCTCGCCTCACCCCAATATGAACCAAAGACCCAAACGGAACAACTCCAGGATTTCATACGAACCCCAGCAGTACCGCAGCTCAACTCAAGATGCGGAGATCGCCCGGACATCACCTATGAGATGGAGTCTGATTACCCCGCCACTATTCACCTTTGCTTCCTTCTTCCAAGGGACCCGCTCAATGGGGGACAGCCAAGCGATCCCGGTTGGAACACTCATCACCGCCGATTTCCGGTTGCCTTCCGCCCGCCATCCCTCAAGGGGTCATGGACCGAAGAAGCGTGAGTTCCGAACTCACCCAAGGCAACAAGACTGAGTTTACAAAGAGTTCGGACTTGTCTCGCTATGCCAAGAGGATATTGCAAACATCCGCAGGCGGAGAAGTTCCTGACGGCTTCGTCGACATCAAGTCGCACTTTTGGTGCACGATTTTGCTGATTTCGCCACCTTGGTGAACAAAGTATCAATGTCAAACTGGTCTGCAGGAATACCGAGCTAAAGCGCAACGGACACGGGCTCATTTTGGGCCCGCCCTCCAGGGCAAGAATGGATTCCCAACAAAGATGTACCAAATGCACCCGCCCAAAGGAACTATGCACCCTGCCCGCACACTAAGCAAAGCTTCCATCCGCCACCCAAGCTCCTGCTCCCACCCCAATAATGGCTTATGCTTCAATGCGGACAGCCGAAACCTTAGAGAATGCAACCAAACCGAATCAACGCCCTTCCTGCTTGGCCGGGAAACACCTGTAACCGCAAAACACCGGTCTTATGGGCAAGCTTAGGCCAACCACGTTGATCGAACGGCTCAAGACCAGCCCTCGTGATGGGTACACTCAGAATTCAGTACTGGATTTTTTTCGATTCAGAGCATCGATTCATTCATGTCCAAGACTTTGCATAAAGCACGACGTTTGTGAAGAGATGAACTTTTCAGTGGTAAAACCCCATTGGGACAATGTCAAACCTCCATGGTTCCCGACGCCCTTGTGGAAATCAAGGGCTGGAATTCTATGCCTCCCCATTATCCTCAAGACGCCTAACATCGATCATTTTGGGATGGATTGTTGAAAGAACGGCCAATCGCTTGCCCACTAAGACCGCCCATCGCTACACCCTTCGATGAAATCGAAGCCAATGCTCGCCCGTTCAAAATGCCGAGGCAAGGCTTATGCATAATGCATTGAACGCCGCACCACCGAGGGCATTGAAAACATTCCTCGCTTAATTTCCAAGACGTTTTCAAGAACTTCCGGATTCCCCCAGAGCGCAATTCCATCAACTTGAAACCGGCACCACCCATAGCTGACCATACAAGATGCCGCCGCATGAACTCCTTGAACTAAAGGAGGAAATCGACAAATCTCTTCAAAGCGGCTTCATTCGCCCAAGTTGCTCACTTGGGAGCACCTTCTTTGTCAAGAAGAAGGATGGGACAAACCGATTGGTCCAAGACACCTCCTATAAATCAAGCTACCATTCGAATAAGTATCCCTTCCTCATCAATGATCTTTATGATCAACGTGGTTCGCCGTGTTCTAAACTCGACTTGAGGTTGGGCCACCAGATCCGTGTTCGAGGAGGATATCCCCAAGACCGCATTTGTGACTCGCTATGGTTCCTACGAGTACACCGCCATGTATTTCGCTTAACCAATGCTCCCCACTTTCTCCCCGATGAACTATATATTCATGGATTACCTCAAGTTCGCGGGTTTATCCGGATGATATCCGATCTATTCCAAGAATGGAAGAACATGTAACATCTTGTTTGGCCGAAAAGCTACGAGCATCAACCTATGCCAAGTTCTGTGTGAATTTTGGCTTCCAAGTAACCTATCTTGGACATGTCATTCTAAGGATGGTATTGCCCCCCAAAACTTTGAGCAATTTCCACACCGCTATTTGACTCCTTTGAAACGCCTTTTGTTTTATGGAACCCAGGTTAAAGGCCACACGACGGTTATTGGTGCTCTCGGGATCATCCGCGTGCTAGCCGAGATGATGACCTATCTGGGTTATCGCTGCACCTCGAGTACACCGCCTATGAGGAGTACCAGACTATAACCGGAGCAGTACCGCCATCGCCCACCTCTACTCTCGGAGTATGAGTCCACTACCGTGCCGCACACCGCACATGGTGTTGGAGTGACTATCGATATGGCAGTCCACGCTTATGCTGCCCGACACGCCTTCGCAGCAGTATCGAGAGTTGGACACTCCCCTTCGTACATTGCTATCGCCCGATGTTGGGGAGGAGGGTTACTACACCGCTGCCTACACCATCGTTACCGAGAGCCTCTTCCACCATCAACTTTGTTCGCATGTCGATGGGCCAGATCGAGCTAACCGAGTCACACGAAGTTGTACATCACCGTCAGCACTCTATCGTGCTCCGACGCCGATGCACCCTTTGTCCGTCCGAGCTGCCGCTTCGGCGATCACCAGCCAGACCGTGATGCCTCAGTGTGGTGTTTGGCTGACGTGGGAGGCTACTCTCCGCACTTGGTCCTTTTCGCCACTCGGACGCCGGATTCAGCACCGTAGTATCCATGCCCTGTGTCACCGACGGAGGACTATCCACCGCCAGACTACCAGCTTTCAGCACAGCTACTCCGCAGATGCTGTGGACTGATGTAGACTTGCTTGTTAGTGTTTGATGTATTCATCATGAGCTCAGGTACGCCTATGATGTAGTAGTCTATGTACTCGACTCTATGTATCAAACTCTATGCATGATTCTTTTGTAAGATATGCCAACTACTATGTAGTTCCCATCATGATGCTTTCATTATGCATGTTTCTCCCGAATGATTCTCGCTTCCCGCTATTCTCAATTGCTGAACTTACCTCGTATATATTAGTGGATAGGCAAAGCGTCGTGGTCGGGTGCCAATCTCCCACCACCGCCGAGTACATGGCTGGTATGATCCAACAGTCTCGAGATGAATCGCCAGCCATGGAGAACATGATGCCTCGCTTCACCCCAATATGAACCACACCCAAACGGAACAACTCGCAGGATTTACATCGAACTCCCATGGTACCGCAGCTCAACTCAGTCACCGGATGCGATGATCGCCTGCGGACATCACCTATGAGATGGAGTCGCTGATGTAGCCCCCGCCACTATGTCACCTTTGCTTCTTCTTCGGGACCCAGCTCAATGGTGGACAGCCACAAAGGCATCACGGTTGGAACACTCATCACCGCCAGACTTCAGTGCTGCCTTCGTGCCCGCTTCATCCTCAAGGGGTCATGGACCGAAGAAGCGTGAGTTCCGCAACCTCACCCAAGGCAACAAGATCATAGTTTATCGCAGAGTTCGGACTTCCTCGCTATGCCAAGAGGATATTGCAACCGATGCACGCAGGCAGAGAAGTTCCGTGACGCCTTCAAGTCGACATCAAGCTCGCACTTTTGGTGCACGACTTTTGCTGATTTCGCCACCTTGGTGAACAAAGCTCAATGTCTAAACTGGTCTGCAGGAATACCGTAGCTCTAACAAAGCGCAACTCGTGACA
Source organism: Aegilops longissima (assembly GCA_021605205.1). Classification (NCBI taxonomy): domain Eukaryota; kingdom Viridiplantae; phylum Streptophyta; class Magnoliopsida; order Poales; family Poaceae; genus Aegilops; species Aegilops longissima. The sequence goes on along the minus strand of JAHIAM010006643.1, from coordinate 32,925 downwards.
CGGGCTCATCTTTGGGCCTGGCCTCGGTTGCAAGATATGGATTCCCAACAGCATGTACCAATGAAATGCACCTGCCCAAAGCAGAACTATGCTACACCTCGTCTGCTCATAACTAAGCAGCCAAGCTTCCAGCCCGCCACCCCAAGCTCCTGCCTCACTCCCAATAATGGCTTATGCTTCGAGCAAGGACAGCCAGGCACCGTACAGAGAATGCAACCGTAACTGTAATCAACTCGCCCTTCCCTCAGTTGGTCTGGAAACACCCGTAACGCGCAACAACACGGCAAGTCTTATGGGCAAGCTTAGGCCAACCACGCTGATCTGAACGAAGCGCTCAAGACCAGCCTGCCATCGTGATGGGTACACTGTGAATTCAAGACCAGACTGCTTTATTCGATTCAGAGCATCGATTCATTCATGTCTCAAGACTTTGCATACAAGCACGACGTTATGTGAAGAGATGAACCTTCGGTAGTGGTAAAACCCCATTGGGACAATGTCAAACCTCCATGGTTGGCGCCGACGCCCTGTGGAAATCAAGGGCTGGAATTCTATGCCTCCCCATTATCCTCAAGACGCCTAACATCGACCTCATTTTGGGATGGATTGGTTGAAAGCGATACGGCCAATCGCTTGCGCCACTAAGACCGGCCCATCTCTACACCTTCTCGATGAAATCGTAAGCAATGCTCGTCTTCAAAATGCCGAGGCAAGGCTCTAATCAATGCATTGAACGCCGCACCACCGAGGGCATTGAAAACATTCCGCTGCTTTGCATTTCCAAGACGCTTTTTCCTCAAGAACTCTGTGGATTCCTCGCTAGAGCTGTCGAATCGCCATCAACTTGAAACCGTGCACCACTCCGATAGCTGTTTAATTATACAAGATGCCGCCGATGAACTCCTTGAACTAAAGGAGGAAATCGACAAATCTCTTCAAAGCGGCTTCATTCGCCCAAGTTGCTCACTCTTGGGGAGCACCTTCTTTGTCAAGAAGGATGGGACAAACCGATTGGTCCAAGACTACCGCCCTATAAATCAAGCTACCATTCAGAATAAGTATCCTCTTCCTGATCAATGATCTTTATGATCAACCGCTGGTTCGCCGCTGTTCTCAAACTCGACTTGAGGTTGGGTTACCACCAGATCCGTGTTCGTGAGGAGGATATCCCAAGACCGTTTGTGACTCGCTATGGTTCCTACGAGTACACCGTCATGTATTTCGCTTAACCAATGCTCCAGCCACTTTCTCTCGCCTCGATGAACTATATATTCATGGATTACCTCGACAAGTTCGTCGTGGTTTATCCGGATGATATCCCGATCTATTCCAAGAATGAAGAAGAACATGTAACATCTTCGCCTTGTGCCGAAAAGCTACGAGCATCAACTCTATGCCAAGTTCTCCAAGTGTGAATTTTGGCTCTCAAGTAACCTATCTGGACATGTCATCTCTAAGGATGGTATTGCCACAACCCAAAGAGTTCATGCCATTCTCGATTGACCTCCTCAAGAACGTTAGCGAAGTTTTTCGGTCTCGCCTATTGCCGATCTGCCGAACTTCTCCAAGATTGCCGTGCCTCCGACTAACCTATTGCATAAGGGCGCTAAATTCCAATGGATTGATAAGTGTCGAAAGTTTCAGCACTCAAAGACAAGTTGACTTCGCCCCAAGCTAGCTCCTCCCGATACTAAGAAGAACTTCACATTTATCATGACGCTTCTCACAAGGTTTAGCGGTGTCCTAATGCAAGAGCTAAAGTAGTTGCTTATGCCTCTCGACAATTATGCCTCACGAAGAGAACTACCTACCATTTAATTTAACTTGTCATTGCCATACATGCATCAAGCAGTATTACATTACCTTCTCGTAATCGCTAAGTAGATCTTCACCGATCACCAAAGTCTGAAGTATCTGCTTACTCAGCCAGACCTGAACCTCCACAAGCAGAGATGGATGGAGACGCTTGCAGATTTTGATTTGGGTATTCCTATACGCCGTGCAAGGCTAATGTAATGGTTGATGCCTTGAGCCGCAAGTCTTATCGCAACCACCTTCAGTTCACAAAGTTCAGCCCCACTTGTTGAAGAATCTGAAAGCTGAACTCCATATTGTTCCTCCCGCACTTCTTCTCCTCCGGAGTTCCGCAAGATGAATCTCTGTTGTTCCCTGTGGTTCCTCTATACCTGGCTGTTGAACCCGATCTCGTGGCACTATAAAGACAATGCAGGGATTTGACTCGAGGTCTATAAGCTTAAACAAGACATCAAGAAAGGAAATCCTCATTCTTCACTATTATCGATGATGGCGCCTTGTAGTTCAAAGGCCGCCTAGTGGTGCCCTCGTAAGAAGGAAAATCTGAATATGACTCGAAGGTTATGAAAGAAGCTCATGATACGCTATGTATCCATCCCGCAGACAAAGATGTATCAAGACATTCGCCGAGATTCCGTGGTCTAATATGAAGGTGACATTGCTCGCTATGTTTCGAGTGTGACGCTGCTGTCAGATCAAAAGGTAACATCAAAGGCCCGCTGAACTCAGAACCTATCTCTATTCCTCGAATGGAAATGGGACCATGTTGAAATGGACTTCGCCACCGATTTCCCAAATCGCAGAAAGGTAATGATGTTATTCTTGTCGCTATTGACCGCTTAAAGTTGCACATTTTCCTCGCGGTCAAAGAAACGATCATCGCTAGCCACTTGTAACGCCTATATGTCCGAATTGTTTCACTTCACGGTATTCCACCGTTATCGCCCGACCGTGGGTGCTTATTCACTTCAAGATTTCGCAAGTTTTCAAGAAGCTATGGGGACTCATTTATCTTTCAAGATTGCTTTTCATCCGCAATACAAGGGCAAGTGAACGTGTCAATCAAATTCTCAAGACATGCTTCGAGCTTGTCGCTTTTCGCAAGAAATGGAGGAATCTCCCGATGCTGAGTTCTTATAATAATAGCTATGTGCTAGTCTCAAGATGGCCCTTCAAGTGTTATATGGACGAAAGTGCCGAACCCTCCGAACTGGTCGAAATCGGGAACGCCCACTCTTCGTCCGGATATTATCCAACATGTCAAGAACAAGTCCGCATTATTCGCGAGAATCTCAAGACTGCCACCGCTAAAAGAGTAATTATGACCCGCATCACAAAGACATGGTCTATCAACCCAAGGCGGCCTATCTTTACACCAATGAAGGGTGCTCACCGCCGATCAAGGGTGTTAGCCGCTATATTGGCCTTTTCACTATTCGAAAGGCGGAAAAGTGGCATATCAATCGAGCTTCCGCTGAACCTTTCGTGTTCACGGCGTGTTCCACGTGTCCCAACTCCGACGCTGCTTCAAGGACCCAATCCAGCAAGTGGATCATGAAGTGCTCGAATTGCAACAGACCTCCTATAAGGAGCATCCGTCCGCATTCTCGACAAGCTGAACGCCGCATATGTCGGTTGCCATCAAGTCCTCAAAGTCCAATGGTCGAATCACCAAGACGGCCACCGGGAACGCGAGGATCGCCTTCGAGATGAATACCTCAAGACTCTGCTCTCACCTCCTAAATCTCGGACGAGATTTCTTGTAGTGGAGGAGATTTGTAACACCGGATGATTAATCAACAGTAATCACCCCGTTATCGTGCCAAACGCCACGCTGATTCAACCCGCCTAAAACAATTTCAAAACAAGAGAAACGATAAAAAGTTTCAAAACCAAAACTAAAAATGTTCGGGGTTGTCTAAAATAGCAAACCTAATTATGGTGGGGTGCACTAATTTTGTAAAATGCTTTGCCATTTTAAATAAACTAATAGCAGTGTGTAAATAATAAAAGAACAAGACAAAAAGAGAGGGATGGAAACCCCTGCCCAGCCAGCCCCTCCCACCCGGCCCCTCGCCCCGCCCATCCCCCCTCTGGCCGCCCAACAGCCTGCCACTTTAACCCACCCCACCTCACTTCAAGGTCAACCCTACACGACTTTCCCCCACGCCTCACCCCGATCCCTCGCCTCACTCGATCCAGACGGGGCGAGGACCCCCGCCCCACTCGGGCTGCCCCCGCCGCCCCCACCCCGCCCGACCCCCTCCTTCTCCTCTCACCACCGCCTGGGCCCTCCTCCTCTCGCTTCACGCTGGGCGCCACAAGGATCGGCCTCGCCTCGACGGCCAAGACGCCTCACTGGCCTCACGCCGTCACTGCTGCTTCCACTGCAGCCTCAGACCCTTAGAGACCCTGTGCACTTCGAGCTCGCCTGGTTCCACTTCTCCTCCCGACTGCTGTCGCCGAGTCCTGCTCCGCCGTCCGGCCACGCCCACCCCCACCCCTGCTTTTCCTCTCGCTCGGCGACCAACGGCCGCTTCTCCCCACGGCCACCAACCTCTGCCCTTCCAACGATTTCTCCCGGCGACAAGACGCTGACGCTGCCAGCTCCGGTTCTCGCCAGACCACCACGGCGGCACGCCTGGCCTCCCTATCGCTGCTCCACGCTGCTCATGACAGCGTCATGAGCCCCTCCTCGCCAGAGCATCGCTTGCCGGGCCCGAACACTCCACCACTCTGCTGCCACAAGGCTGGCCACGGGCCGATTCCAGGATCATGGCCCTCCGCTTCTTGGCCTCGGCCGCTTTTGCCCCCATTGCCTGCCCGGCTCCACACGCACTTCAAGACGCCTGATCAATTCTCTGGGTTTCATGACATGGGGCCCCACCCCACACGTAACGGTTTTTTAAACAGAATAAAATTTAAATGAAACTATTATAATTAATTAATTAATTAATTAATTAATTAATTAAGTAAGTAATTATTTAATCTAATTAATTCTGATTAATTAACCCTAATAACTAATTAACCTAATTAACTAATGTTAATTAACTCCATTAGGCTAATTAGATATTAGAGGATGACATGACCCAATTCGTCAGTGGTTCGGACCAACCCTGCTTGATCATGATGTCAGATGACATCATGCTGATGTCATAAAGGCATTTTCGAAATTAATTGAATAATTAATTAAATTCCGTAAATTAATAAAATCTTTTAAAATCATATCTTTAACCGTAATCCCGGATTAAAATATTTTCAACATGAAAGTTGCTAACGACGAGACGAATCCGGATACGCAATTGCCTCGCCCACCACACGCCTCTAACCTATCGAACCTGCAAACTTTCCTCCGTTCATCCGTTCGACAGACGTCTCTAACCGGAAAACTTCCTGATGTTTTCCCCCTAACCAAGACTTCATACCACGTTAGGGCACGCCTTAGCATCGCTTCTCGACATGTCATGCATCGATATGCATCTGCTTACTTTATATTCATTGTTTCTTCCCTCTTCTCCGTAGACTATTAGACCGACGCCGCACTGCCACTCGACCACGGTGTTGATAACCCCTCTTGCCAGAGCAACCAGCAAGCCCCCTCGATCACTGATATCGCTTACTCTTCTCTATACCGCTTATTAGAGTAGTATAGCATGTTACTGTTTTTGATACTCCTATATCACAGATAGCCCGTCTTGTAACTTCTGTTGTTACCTTACCCGTAATCCTATATGCTTAGTATAGGATGCTAGTACTTTCATCCTGTGGGCCCTACTTTCTTGTCCGCCCCGTGCATATTAGATCGGGCCGTGATCACCGGAGTTGATCACGGCTATATACTATATACTTATACATGATACATGGAGACTAAAGTCGGGTCGGCCGATGGAGCATGAAAGTGGATCCTTGAGGCGGAGCTGGCAGGTGCTGAGACCGCTTAGAGAGAGGTGGGCCTGCCCTGTTCGGGCGCTCATGATACTTAACACGCTTAACGAGGTTGGTATTTGATCCGGGTTGGCTACGAGCTTATACACACTAACCATCTACGCTGGAGTAGTTAGGTATTCCCGCCGTGGTATCACCGGCACTTCAGACGCCGGGCCGACAGCTGCCACCGATTGGACCGAACGCCTGTTGGGCTAGGTCTGCTTCCGGCCACAGACGTTAACGTGGTGTGTGCTCAGATGCCTGCACTGCTGCTTAGGTTTAGACCGCGTTGGCCTCTCTCACAGTTTCTAGGTGCCACGACGTTGATCTTTCCGCCGCCGGCATGACCCAGAAAGTGTGTCCGCCAAATGGGATCAAGGTTTTGGTAGGATGCACCTCTGCAGGAAGTTAATCTATTCAATAGCCGTGATCTTCGGTAACAGTGACGACTTGGAGTTGTAACTTGAGCTTATGACAACTAGAACCGGATACTGATAAACACACCCTTCCAAGTGCCGATATAACCGTCGCTTCCTCGCCTGGATATGAGCAGTGGGATTGCCGGGCAGGATTATTGCTATATGATGTTACTTTGGGGACTTCAGATCGCCCCTCCCACCGCTGCAAGACAGTGTCGGTTTAGTCTTGTAAGACTAGCTATCCTCTTATTCTCGCATTCGCAGTTCACCCATCGATATGGCCACACATATATCCATGCATATAGTGTAGCTCTCTTTAAGTAGTACTTTGGATGAGTACCACTTGCCTTGTTCCCCTTTTCCTACTCTACTCGATTGCACTGAACGCATTTAGATGGAGCTGACAACGCCACGATTTACTCACTACCTGAGGCGCCTCACTACTGCAGCCCGGCCGACGATTTCCACCAGAGGACCTAGAGGATCCTGCAGAGGCCTGCTCCTCTTCGATCCTATCCAGTTTGTGCTAGCTATCTTATGGCACCTTGTTTAACTTATGTTCCACGCAGATATTGTTGCTTCCGCTGCCTCATGATCGAAAGCACTTGTATTCGAGCCCTCGAGGCCCTGGTTTGTATTATGATGCTTGTATGACTTATTTTATTTTTAGAGTTGTGTTGTGATATCTTCTCGTGAGTCTCTTGATCTTGATCGTATACATTTGCGTATGATTAGTGTACGTTGAATCGGGGCGCCACACAAACATAGGCTTCCATTACATCAATCTTTATGTCTCGACCATTTTGAGACTCCCTCATGTCCGTGATCACATCCGGACCAACAACCTTCGCACATCAAAACTTATAAACTCATAATGAACTGTCATCGAACGTTGTTGCAAGGATCTTACCGGTTCGAGAACTATGTAGACATGACCTAGAACCATTCTCGTCAATAACCAATAGCGGAACCCGGATGCCCTATATTGTTCCTACATATTCTACGAAGATCTTTTATCGGTCAAACCGCATAATCTATTACACGTTGTTCCTTTGTCATCATATATTTACCCGAGATTCGATCGTCGTATCCAATACCTAGTTCAATCTCGCTACCTAAGTCTTTACTCGTCTACATCATCTCACAACTAACTCATTAGTTGTAATGCTTGCAAGGCTTATGTGATGTGTATTACCGAGAAGGCCCAGAGATACCTCTCCGACAATCGGAGTGACAAAACCTAATCTCAAATACGCCAACCCAACAAGTACCTTTGAGACACCTGTAACTTTTATAATCACCCATTATTGCTGACGCTTGGTAGTACCTAAAGTGTTCCTCCGATAAACGGAGTTGCATAATCTCAGTTACTGAACATGTATAAGTCATGAAGAAAGCAATAGAAACATACTAAACGATCAAGTGCTAGGCTAACGAATGGGTCATGTCAATCAGATCATTCTCCTAATGATGTGATCCCGTTAATCAAATGACAACTCATGTCTATGGTTAGAAACATAACCATCTTCGATTAACGAGCTAGTCAAGTAGAGGCATACTAGTGACACTGCTTTCTCATGTATTCACACATGTATTATGCCCGGTTAATACAATTCTAGCATGAATAATAAACATTTATCATGATATAAGGAAATAACATTAATTATTGCCTCTAGGTCATATTTCCTTCAAGATCCCACTTGCACTAGAGTCAATCTAGTTCATCATCATGTGATTCAACACTAATATTCACATCCGTATGTGATTAACACCCATAGTTCACATCGCCATGTGACCAACACCCAAAGGGTTTACTAGAGTCAATAATCTAGTTCACATCGCTATGTGATTAACACCCAAAGAGTACTAAGGTGTGATCATGTTTTGCTTGTGAGATAATTTTAGTAAACGGTCTGTCACATTCAGAGCCGTAAGTATTTTGCAAATTTCTATGTCTACAATGCTCGCATTGAGCTACTCTAGCTAATTGCTCCCACTTTCAATATGTATCCAGATTGAGACTCGTAGTCATCTAGATTAGTGAAAACTTGCATCGACGTAACCTTACGATTTAACCTTTTTTTTTCTTCCATAATCGAGAAACATATCCTTATTCTACGAGGATAATTTTGACCGCTGTCCATTGATCTACTTCCTAGATCACTATTGCACCCCTTGCTGCTTAGTGGTAGGTATGCAATAGATCCTACACAAATGACATATTTATAGAACCTATGGCGATGCATAGGTAATGACTTTCATTCTCTTTCTATCTTCCGCCGTGGTCGGGTTTTGAGTCTTACTCAATCTCACACCTTGTAACACATGCAAGAACTCTTTCTTGATTGTTCCATTTTGAACTACTTCAAAATCTTGTCAAGGTATGTATTCATTGAAAAACTTATCAAACGTCTTGATCTATCTCTATAGATCTTGAAGCTCGAAATACGGCCCCACCGTGTTATTCAACTTAACACCGACTGTTCCATTTGGATGATTTTCCTCATCCATCCACACCAAGTGCCACCGAGAGGATGTCATGCGGCAGCTCCCAGCGGTGCCGATAGGATAACGAGCTGCATCGCCCACCGGACATCAAGCCCAGAACGCCCTCACGGGCGAAGTAGGGCGCAGAAGATATGCCATATGCACTCTGTCCATGGCGAGAGCTGCCGCCATTGCGGCCAGGCTGGCACGGCTGGTACGGCTACTGATATGTTGTGGTCGCCGGTCGCCGGTCAAGACGCGGAGCCAGATTTGAGTATAGGGGGCCAAAGAGACAACACCGCAATAATGCTACATTTTTTATAACAAATATACACATTGTAATAGATACATGTTCGACAAGTATTGATTTAAATTTGCTACCTACAAGAATGTAGAAGTTAAATTTGCTACATCAATGTCCGTGAGATGTCGGGAAGCTAATGGTGTCCTCTGAACACCTATGGGACCTGGTCCCTTGTGGTTCGGAGGGGAGCGGAGGATGCACAAAGAGCGGATCAAGCGATGCACACGAGCAGATTTACCCAGCCGGAGCCTCCCGAGAGATAATACTCCTACTGCTTGTGGATTATATTGTGTTCTTGCGGGAGCAATGGGAGCTACAAAACCTAGCCTCGAGTGAGCGTGGTCTCGTATGAGTCAAATGAACTAAGTTAGAACCGAACTCTCTACGTTGCATTTGGGCCTCCTTTTATAGGCACAAGGGGTCACCACAGTGGCAAGTAGACAAGGGTAAGATAGTAAAACAGAGGTTGGTACACCGCTTTGTACAGTGTACAGTGATCTATACCTAACTCGACGGCAAGGGACAAGAGTCATAAATGCCCGCCTCGCCGCTGAACAAGGTAACAGGGACCGCTGCGCGCCCGCTTGCCACGATGGTAGCTTGTCACCGCTTATCGCTGTTTCCGCTGGCTGCACAGCCCATCGACACACGCTCTGGAAAGCCCGCGCGACATCGCTACGGATGAGCTGGAGCGGAGATGAGGAGAGGTTGTTGCCGCGCAAGCGCTTTGCCGCGCGAACCCTTGTCGCGCTTGGGAGCCGGGCCACCAAGCCTTCCCGCAAGCTCCTCTTGTCTGGGCTTGTTTCCTTCGTGCCTTGAGTGATCTTCCCGCAAGCTCCTCTTGCCGGGCCTTGATTACTTTGTTTTGAATGGCTCCAAAGGAGCCGCGAAGATCTTGATGGTCACTGGCCAGCCTCGCCGCTGGTGTTGCAACTGCTCGGTGCACGAAGTTCGGGGTACTAGGGTACCCTACCTAGTACACCGACAGAGCCCCGGCCTGGGCCACACACGGCGCTAAGCTCACAGGCCCAAAACAGTGCACGCACGCCGCGGTCTACGCCATTACTCGCTTCGACCCACCACGCCTCCCACTAACGCCACGCACCGAATGTGGCGCCACAGAGATCGGGCTTTTTAATGGAAAATCGAACGCCTCTTTTATAAGTGGGGGTACAGGGCAGAGCGCCCACTTGCCATTGCAGTCACATCGAAACCACCGCCGCTTCTTTCTTCGAGCCCAAAGAGAGCGACGCCCGCCTCCATTGCCACGGTGCCACCTAACGCTGCCGATTTCTCCACCACCTCTCCCCATGGATCCGGGCCGACAAGGAAAAAGGCGGAATGCCGAGCGCAGCGGCCGCGGCTGCGGAAGGAGCGGGCCTCTTCGATCTCGCTGATGTGAAGGAGCTGCGGAGCTGTACTATCTTTTCTGGTCGACGCGACGCGGCGCATCGCCAAGACGAGGGTGATCTCTCCGCCACGCCCGATAAGGTTTCCATCGGGTACCCTTTTTCGCTTTTTCCACCGTGGCTCGCCACTTTTCTGAATTCTCCTGTGATGTCATGAACACATATGGCCTCCGCCTCCTGACTTCACCCCAACGCCGCCCTCACCATGTTGCTGCGACACTCTCTGAGAACTTCGCGGGTTCACCTAAATGTCGCACTCTTCCGCCATTATTTCACACCCCGCAGAGAGGAGAGCCGCTGGCGAGGAATTGCATGGACCTCTAGGATCGGCAAGAAGGAAGCGATCTTGACGGAGAGTTGCGCAGCAAGTGGGAGGAGTGGAGAGCTGACTGGTGTTGATCTTAGAGGAGGAGCCACAGCCTTTACTGCCCTACGAAACCCCCCATAGCGCGGCATCGAGCAACTTGGCGCGAGGACGCCAAGTTGAAGATTGCCGTGACTAGGATCTTGCGCCTCGTACATGCCGCTGACCGTAGGAGCAGTTGGCGCGGACTTCCTTCGCCACAGATTGCGCCTTTGCAGGAGAGGGGAGGCCTGCTTGGGAGTTCCAGAACGCGGGGACATCATGAGGCTGCGTCCGGTCTGAATTGGAACTTTACCGCCTTCACTACAACAAGAACCCCTATCGCAACGCATAGATGCGTTGTCGTTGTCCGCATAAACGCTTGAAGGTCTACACCAACGGATTCATATGTGTTGTCGTTGGTGGCGTTGCAAGGGTCTACAACAACGTATATAGATCCGCTGGTGATCTGAAATAATGTGTTGCAAAGCAACAACGTATTCATGCAACGCTTCTATGCGTTGGTGCTTGCAAAATAGAATAACCTCCATATATAATCATTTATAACACTGTTGTTCTATGCAATGGTGCTTATAAAATAGAATAACCTCCATATATAATCATTTGTAACAGTAGGTAGTTTGAATGGCAGTACAAGGTAGAACTTTAGTAAAATTGATAGAGTAGAAATGAAAATGATATATTGATTCAATGGAACAATCTGTTACATTACAATGGAAGTATCATCAATTAGAGTACATCACTTCCTTCAAAAATAAAATAAAACAAAATATAAAATTGCTAAACATTCAGAGAAATGTCTTGTTTTTCCTTCAAGTACCAAGAACCATCATACGCTCTCCAAGATCCAAGTAATCATCTTGTATTGAAATTCTCACCTACAAAGAAAAATCATAATACTATTTAGGCATAAATTCTAAATGAAGTTTAAAATAAACATAATATGTATTGTACATAAAAGGATCCACATAAAATTACAAAGTGTGCAAAAAGGAAAGGTGTTGGGGAGAAGAAATAATCTTATGTATGTGTAACAAATGACTTAGTAGGAGGACATGTTAGAACACTGATTATCTTTGACCAATCCAGTGTGCATGTTCACTGCGAATAGCCAGCGGCATGTATTCACTACTAACAATTATCCATATATTATATTATATCAAGAATGATATGCATTCAACAACCAACTAAATGATGAGTGGAAAGCAAAACAATAATATTCGGCTATACCAAATTGGATATTTCCGTTTTCTAAAGGTCTCGACACTAACTAGTTTTAGTGTCACGATTACCCACGTACTTGCTCATACTTGCTATAGCGTATTAGGAGAAAAGAACTCAATGCCAACAGCTCAAAGTCATTAACTAATCTACATCAAAAAAATTTAATGATTACCTGAGAACTACAATGTCACATTATAATTTCTCAATCAATATTCAAGAATAAGACTCTTAGAACTAGTAGAAGAAACAACATGAAAAAGAAACACTTCTTTAGATTTGGTCTTTTCTAGGAAAAAGTAGTGGAGTTTTGTTTCTAGAGAAGGTAGGATCCAAGGTGTTTCTGAGGAAATAAAAATAATTTAATGTGGCAATATTTAAATTTTCAAGACCAACCTATCAATAAGCTGAATATATATTTAAGAAAAAAAAGATCAGGGCGCGACCTATGTAATGGTGAACAATATGAATAATAGCGACCCTAACTAATGGATGAACAATTCTATGTCAATACTTGCCACCCAGTTATAAGAAACACCTTACATGTGCCTTTCCCCGCCAATATAGAATATCATTATGCCCAAGAGGATTTGATCTTTGGTCACAATTCAGCTCCCTAATCATGTATCATTTGTCATGCATTGAATACCTGAATATCAATACCTATATGAATCTACAAAATATAGGCATGTACAAAGATTATGATCGGAAAAAATAGACATATCTTGGCACACTTAACTAACAAAGACTACATTGGACTAGTTAGTGTAAAAATTAGGATATGGAATAAATAAGAATCTTGCGTCATGAGGAGGAGATAAGGAAATGGACACCTTAGTGGACTGAACGAGGAGGATTTATCAAGTAAGCTGAATGGGTTGCCTGACTTTTCTGTTATTATGTCATAAGCTATACATTTCCATCTGCCCTCACTGCTGCGCCAATAAGAAGAGTTAATCCCTTACACGATCAGCCAAAGGCAAATTAATGATTTTAACACAATCTTATCAATCTGCGCAGCATCTATTGTCCAGCAGTTCAAAACCGGACCAGTAGGGACAGTTTCATACCAACATCATGGTTACTGCATTGTTTGAAATCTTGATAGGCGCTAGCTGACATCTTGCAAGCACAAAAATTGCAAGGGAAAAAAATTCATATGATGATGAGATCGAGTGGAACAAATAATACTAACCATTGCATGGAAAAGGGGCCATGGACTCAATAAAGAGCTAAGCGGTTCCATGATTATTATTATGCGCATTGTATATATTATTGAGTAAATTTTGCAATGGATAGTAAAAAGAGAGTCTGATCAAGAGAAAGATTAGAGAAGAGATAACAAGTAGTTCGTTCAATTTGAAGAATTTTAAAACACAGATCTTCTATATTTTTATTTGGGAATGAATATCATCTACTGTATAGGTACTAATATAAGGAGAAGCAATATCAGCAGCAATGGCAACAACAATCATCGGCAGCAGTAATAGCAACCAGCGCGATAGCAAACAATCAGTGTCAGCGTAATCATCTTCTATCTACTGTATAGGAAGTTAGGAACTAAGGAGCAGCATCGCCTAGTAATCAGCGGCAGTAGCAAACAATCAGTGTCACATGGTTGTACTTTCAATCAGCACGACACACCACACGAGACATCGACATGCACACGAGCCAACCACGCAGCTGTAGACAAACGCACGCGAGACCACCGAGCTTGAGCACGCCGGGCGCCAAAATAAATGCAAAAGGCACCACCGCCGCCAAGGCTTCATGAGCCACAAGAACCACCCGCACGCCCGGATCCAATTGGCAGTTGAGGAACACGGCCGGAGTTCCACCTCCCATCCTACTCACCTCGGGTCCGTTTCCACCGCCAGCACCGAGACAAGGGAGCATCACCTCCACACAGCTTGTTTCAGATCCATGCCCGAGCTCGCAGCAGCGACGGAGCAAGGCCTCAAACAGAGGCGGAGCGAGCTGCCGGCAATCCGTGTCGACTAGTACTGCAGGACGCGAAGGGCGGAGGACGCCGCCAAGGAAGAATATAGGACAAGTGCACCGAGGGGAGCCTGACCTATGAGCGACGCGACAGCGCCGGATCTAGTAGAATTGATTGCGGCGGCCGCAATGGAAGATAGATGGGAAAGAGGGGAATCGGGGAGAGAGATGGCGGCGAGGTATTCATGGGGGTGGTATGGAGGCGACGAGGAGTTTTTTTTTAATCATATTAGGGACGAGGAGGTTAGCTTAAGTGCGGGAGGTGGGAGGTGGGATAAACAACAGATCCTATAACATCGTTGGTACAAATGTGTTGGTATAGGGGTTTTGTTGTAGTGCTTGAGCTGATGGCATGCCGCGGAGCTGTTCAAGCTCGATGCGATCACCCGAGTGGTTCATGTTGCCGAGGGAGTCGTGCTCTTGTGCAACAACTTGTCGCTTGACCGATCCTGGCGATGATGCCAGCGACGGCGGAATCGCTCCAACTTGGCAGGAGCTCACGACGACGGGTCGTGCAGTCTCCGACGACTTAGAAGAAGTGCCGATCCGCGCCGACGAAAGCGAAGCGCTCACCCACGACACCACCAGCAGGAGATGGCGCGATGCCCAAGGTTGAGGAGGCGGCAGGCTGCTGCCGCGGCGTGTTTGGGTTCACTGCCGAGGAGGCAGAGATAGCGAGGCGGCAAGCCTTGCCACCGAGAAGAGTTTGCCGGCGAGGAGGAGCAGGCCGAGCCCGACAACGAAGCCGAGCGAGCCTGCCGGGGCGCCTCCGCCGAGCAGCTTGCCGCAGGAGGAGCCCGCGCCCCGCTTAAGGAGACGCCCGAAACCGAGAGGTGGCGGGCGCACGCAGGCTAACAGCCGCCTGCTGCCGGGACGTTAGCCCACCGCTGCAAGCATCAAGTGCCGCTGAGCGCCTCTATGCCGCCATGGCGACGGAGCGGGTTCGAGTCGCGCCCTGCACCCGCCAAGTGTCCGAGGGAATATTCTCCAATTGTCAGCGCCGGAGCGACTTGATCTCTCCGCCTCACTCCGAGGAAGAAGAGGAAGAGTAAGATCTTGTCGCGCACTTGTAATCCTCCAATTTATTGCTTTATTTTATATCTGACTGGTCACTCAACCTTTCCTTCTTCGACGCTTAGCTCGTAGGGCGTCAAGAGGCTAAGACTCGTGGTTGTCGCCTCGATGATTCCCCTGTATGGCATGTGGGGCACGCCTGGGACTCCTTGCCGGATCCGGAACCTTCAATAGAGCAGCCCCAAGACAGCCCCCAGCCGTAAGTGTTTGGTTTATTTTCATGGTTAGGTGTGCTTGGGTGCCCCCACCGATATCTGGTTTGTTGAATTATGTAGGAGCAGAGCAGCCTCATCAGAAGCACCGGAGGTCACTCCCTTCTGCTGGTTCAACCACGCCAAGGGAGAATCCTCCGCCAAGGAGCGCCTCCGCAAGGGAGGCCTCCGACAAGGGAGCTTCTCCTACAAGGAGCTTCGGAAGGGCAGCGCCTGACGACCTCCGTTGTGGAGACTGCTGCAACAAATCCCATTGCAGGTAATTTTCTTGTTTGAAAATCTCCTTGGATTCTCTTTTCTTCGTTTTCTTTGAACACTTGCTTGACTGGTTCTGCTCTTCCTGATCGCGATCCATCCGCACGGAGAACCGATGGAGACCGAGGCTGCCGGGCAGGAGGACGCCATGTGCAACAATGTCGACGCCAACATGGAGGAGGAGGCGGTGCTACTGGGTCCACGGGCGAGAGGTTGCCAAGGTTGCGGGCGCAGAGGTGGGGAGGATCCGCGATCGACCGACGGCCCTGAGGTCAGAGGGAGCGCCAAAGGCTGCATCATCAACCGATCCTCCCGCCACCGATGCCGACCAGACCAAGAGCCCCAGCCCGCGCCTATTCAAGGCCGACGAGGGTGTCTTTATCAAGCTCCCATGGGCATCAAGCTCCAGGCACCGCCAAGGGGAGACCTTCACGCTGAACTGCTTGCTCCGCCGCTGTCGCTGGTCGATGCTCCGAGCAGCAGCAACGGTGAGCCCGAGGAGGAGCAGCTGCTAAAGAGGTTGTTGTCGCTTACCGCCGGCTGCCAAGCCGGAGTCTGTGGAGGCGCTTGTCGCGAGGGCTGAGCTGATTTGGAGAAACGCGCTGAAGAGCTTCGCGCGCCAACAAAGAAACTCTCCGGATATAGCAGGCGCGGGAGCAGCGGTTTAGGGGAGCGCACTTACCATCTTGAGAAGGCCGAGGTCGAGGAGCAGCAGAGGTTGCTCACGAGCCCTCGTCCAGCTAACGTGATGAAGCTGGTCGGCTAGTGACGCCAAGTCCCTGAAGTAGGTTGATGAAGAGATGATGAAGCTCCCCGGTCCAGCTAACTTGATGAAGCCTCGTGTCAGCCGATGAGTTGAAGTAGGTCGGCATGATGGACACCAGCTTGAAGAAGCAATAGTGCGCCCCGCCGATGCAGGTCGTGACGTGGTCGGTGCCGACTTGATGAAGCGACCGTGCGGCGATGCCGGTATGCCCGCTCCATGTAATCCATGGGGTGGCGATGTTGGTGATGATTTATCCCTTCCGATGCCGAACTCTTGTTCGGCTTGCCGAGATGATAATCCAAAGAAGTTGAGCTCGGCTCAACAAAGTGACGACGTGTTCAGCGCAGGTCGGCAGCCGTGGAGCAATATAGCCGGACTGGTTTGACACCAGCATGATGTTGAAGATCATGTTCAAAAGATCTTAAAGTTAGCGGATGTGTTTGGGAACAAAACACAATACCCCATACAAAACTTCCTTCAAAAGGATGTCCAAATCCCGCTCATAAAAAAGACGAACTCGGTCGGATTCGTTTTCGCGCAGAAAACAGATCCGAAAAGTGATACACTAATCGAAGGTTCCCGGAGTTTGGACGGTCGGATCGAGCTGAAATTTTGAGGGTGGTAGATATAGGAATTCGCAGCCGATCAACGGTTGGATCTTCCAAAGGAAGTCCGAGCTAGAATCTGGACACCACGCCCTAAACTCGTCCGATTCTCTTCCAAATTCAATGTGGCTCCGTATATCAAGATTGCCGAGATTCCTCCATCGGAACTCGGCGAAATTTTCTAGGGTTGTTGTAGACTTAATTCCGCAAAATTCCACCAAAGCAATCGTTAAAACGACACTTGAGAAGGCGGTGGCGGCGGACACGAGTCCGCTGTCCAGAAAAAAGACGGTCGCCCGAGGGCAATGTTGACGTTGAGCCCCGGCTCCTGGATGATTCCTCCATGATCTTGATAGAAATCGGAGTTGATGTTGATGAAGGCCCTCATCCAACATGACGATCGGAGGTAGGGCGCGCCCTTGGTCGAACCAAGGTGACCACCGAGCTGGTGACGAAGATGCCAAGTCGCACTTGATCTGCAGGCAGCCATCGACCTTTTGCCGAACACACAGCGGAACTCTTAATGAAAGCACCAATGTCGGTGTCAAACCGCGGATCTCGGTAGGGGTCCCGAACTGTGCGCCTAAGGCGGATGGTAACAGGAGACAGGAGACACGATGTTTACCCAGGTTCGCCCTCTCTATGGATGTAATACCCTACTTCCTGCTTGATTGATCTTGATGATATGAGTATTACAAGAGTTGATCTACCACGAGATCATAGAGGCTAAACCCTAGAAGCTAGCCTATGGTATGATTGTTGTATATTGTATATCTGTCGATTAGCCTGGCCCTGGTTTATATAATGCACCAGAGGCCTAGGATAACAAGAGTCCTAGCTGAATACGCCGATGGGGGAGGAGTCCTTGTCTTGATCACCAAGTCTTGTGGAATCTTCCTTGTATGCGGCACCTGTCCGGACTGGCCCATGAGTATGCGGCCTGAGTCCTCGGCCCAATCTAACCGATTGGGGACGACGTGGTGAGTACCCCTAGTCCAGGACACCGCACCACCCTTACCTTTTGGTCTTGTTAGTTTGTCCCACGCCAACTAATGAGTTTTTCTTCTTTCTTTTCTTCTCCCCACCAAAAGTTCCTTATAGTCTGGGATTACTCTCACAAAGGGAAACCGAAATTTGAAAATCCCCATAGCATACACAGGTAAAGCTTGAATTACTGTTTTGATTAAATCTTCGTTGACTCCACAAGAAGCATATTTTCAATCCAGTCGAAAGCCTTTTCAAAACTTATCTTTAGTATACTGAAACATATCGCCTTCATTCTACCCTCTGAGACTGGTAATCCAAGATATTTATCCTCGAACCCCTCCGTAGTAATTTTAAAGATAACCATAATAGTCACTTAATTCTCCAAGCTGCATTTCTTCCCAAACATTATGGAACACTTATCTGAACATCTGTGACCGTCAGAATATTTTTAATTGCTAAAGCTTGAGAAAAAAGAACCCTTGAAAAATAGCAGACTATCATCTGCAAATAACAAGTGAGAAATACCAGGCGCTCGTCTAGTCAGTCTGAATTCCTGGTGAACTCCCCTGGCACATGCGTCATTAAGCAACAAAGAAAGCGCCTCAGCCACAAATAAGAACAAATAGGGAGATAAAGGATCTCCTTGCCTGAGCCCCTGAGAAGGTGAGAATGACTGCAACAATTGATCATTAAAGCGCACCGCAAATTTCACCGAAGTAACACATGTCATAACCCATTTAATCCATTGTGGCACAAAACCCAACGCACCCATCATACTTTGCAAAAATTGCCAATCCACACGGTCATAGGCTTTGGCTAGGTCCAACTTATAAGCACAATATTCCCTCTTAAATCCTTGTTGCATTTAACTAATGCATACATTCAAAGGTTATAAGAGCGTTATCGGGTTAACCTTCCTGAATAAACGCACTTTGGGTAGGGGAGATCATACCATCGAGGAGCGGCTGCAACTTGTTAACAAGACACTTGGAAATAATCTTGTAGATAACATTGCACAAACTGATCGGCTTGAAATCTTTGATTGTTTGGGCATTCTTGATCATCGGGATGAGGACAATAGTTGTATTATTAATACCATCAAGCATAATTCCAGAAATAAAAAATTGCTGCACAGCCTTGACAATATCATCTTTGATTAGACCCCAGTTCCGCTGAAAAACCTTGCAGGAAAGCCATCTGCCCTGGCGCTTTTAACGGTCCCATTTGAAAAAGGGCATCACTTATTTCTTTTTCCGTAAAAGGTTTGCATAAATCATTATTCATGTCATCAGTCACACGGGCTTGACTAATGAAATAATGTGGGATGGATCGATCAAGCATCACACTAATAAAGTTGTTTAAAAACGAGTTTGTGATACCTTTCATTTCCTCTAGATTTTCCTGAGACAACCATCATCCTTCCTAAGAGCCAAATAGAATATTATTTTTGTTTCCAGGAAGCTTTTCGCTGAAAATATTTTGTATTATGATCTCCCCCTTTAATCTTGTCCGGACAAGATCTCTGCTTCCACAAAACTTCTTCCCTGATAAGAAGTTCATCCATCTCCCTTAGAATTTTCTTTCTTTCCAACACAGCAGAATGATCAGTTCTATTTAACAAAATGCCTAGTCTCTTATGAGCCCATTCAAGTTTCTTAGGCAGATACCCAATATGCACCCGACTCCATCCATGAAGAGATTTCATTAATTTTTCTAAGGTCATATAGGAAATTCCCGTGTTGGAGATGCCCTAAGTTTGATGGCGGATAAAGGAGACATGTCAACCCTAAAAAAGGCCAAGGAGACATGTCGGTAGTGTGGTGGCAGTGGTGCATGGATCACACGAGGTTGCTGCATCCCGGGTCGCCTGTCTCAAGCGAAACGGGAGGAGGCTGAGGTGCTGTTTGGGCCTTTAGGTTTCTCTAGTCGAGATTTGTGGCCTACTGGTATACATTGGGAGTTGCACTATTTTGAGTCAAGTATGTACTTTGATTTGAGCTGAACTGCAATTTTATACTCCCACGCTCAAAGTTTGGTAGTACGAAAAATAATGCTTGTCCTAACAATTTTGCCATAATTATTGAAAACATCCTTCTATAACGAAAAGGAGGGTAAATTCGTTGTTTCCACATTGATCGATGTGCACAACCATTTCTTTCCCCGCATCCGCCGAGCCAATTTTCTGTAAATTTGTTAGCTTGAAAAGACATGTCATTCACAAAATTGTAATGAGAGAGTTTATACTCCATTTAGACATACATAAAGTGTGAGAGGAACCAAATGGTTTCTTTTTTTAGAAAAGAAGGATTACCCCTGCCTCTGTACTTGGGCCATGCATGCAGCCATTTTATTATTTATTCACAATAGAAATCAGCCCTTCTTTTATTAAAAAAGGCGTGATGAGATTCTAAGGTTCATCTGAACCTAGGTACGTACAACAAAACATTATGCTAACACTCCCAAATTTCGGTGTGATTTTTTTTCCGCATGAGGAAACAAACAACACCACAACTTGCAGGATGCCAAACTTGCATTGCAGCGTTGGGTTCAGTCAACTCCAAGCATGAAAATCTGTCAAATTTCATAGAGTAAACTGCTGATCGTTAACAAATTTGCACTGGTAATGAAACCCACAGGCATCTCCTCAGCCATCTCCAACAATTCTTACAGTGAGGTATCGCATGGAATATATTTTTTACGGTCATTGTAATCCTAGCTAGAGTCCTAAATCCCCTGACCTTTCTCGTGCTTGCATACCACGGGCTTGCTGCACATATACTATATATTTTATAAGTTTATAAATCGTTTGAAGTCCAATCGTAGCGGAGTTCTCAATATTTTCTTGAGAAGAATTCAAATTGCAATTGTTGGAAAGCTGGAATACAACATACACAAGAACTCGATCAAACTGCAAAAGGAGAGAGCTTTATTGGTGATATAGGTATCACTGGTTGCTGGACGCAACATCTTTCAAATACTACATCTTCACCAATCGCTCTTCTCAAAGTCTGCAGATTTCAGCAGATTCTGTAAGACCATCACACACTTAAAGAGGAGCAAATAATTACAGTTGCAGTCAGTTGTGATGGATCAAGTGCCCAAGGGAATCTGCCTCGTGACCGAGAACGTTTTCTTGACCATGGAGCTCGCGCACCTCGCCAGGCTCCTCTCCTTCACGATGGGGTGCATTTTTCTCTGCCTCTGCTTGAGCATCTCCGGCGACTCCACGACCTGCACCATGCGCTGCCGCTTCGCGTCCGATGCTTGCTGGTTCCTTTCATGGAGTTTGCGCTTCGCGGCCTCCATTGCCTTTGCGTCTGGATCGGCCGAGACAATGACATGCCGACCGACGGTGACCTCCTTGGGCTTCGCCATGTTGATGCCGCCGACGAGATCGGATGCCTTGTCGTCGCTGATCTCCGCCGTCTTCTTCTTCTTCGAGTAAAGATCGGCCGAGGCATGCTGCCGATCGTGACCGACGATCTCGTTGGAGGAAGGCCGCTCCGTCGTAGTTGCGCAGACACGCTGCTGCTCCACGGTCTCCTTGGGCTGAGGCGCGTTGAAGTTGTCCGGCTCTCCGGCGAAGTCGTGCAGGGCGGACGCCCTCCACCTGCTCACGATGCCTCTGGCGAGGATGCGGACCTGCTCGACTCGTGCTTCTGCAGCGCACGGATGGCCCTGGCGAGGTCCGTGGTGGCGAGCACCTTTGGCGTCACCGGAGTCAACCGCAGCGTCTCGAGGGACTCTGCCATCAAGCCGTCGAGAACCCCGCAGAGCTTCTCCGCCATGCCGTCGTCCGCGGTGTTGCAGAGCCATTCAAAGATGTCGCCCTGGCGCGCCGGACCTCGTCGCGGCACATGTCAGGGTCGGCGGTTCGATGGCGGCGTCGACGGAGTCGAAGGCGCCGAAGAAGCGCTTCCAGCGGTGGAGCGGGCTGGCCTGCGCGGCCATGGCAGCGGATTTCTAGCGAGCTGTGATCGATCTTTGGATGGAGATTGAGAGGTGGGGAAGAAGAAGCGATCGCGTACAACGAGGTGCCCCATCAAGCAATTATAGATCTTCCGGTGAGGCGGTGAGCAAACCGAGTGACATTCGTCGATCAGAGCAGCAGTCGGAAGCGCGTCGAGCGTTGCGCGCTCGCCACGGAAACATGTCCGCACGGGTTGCACCAGCAAGCAGCACCCCATGGCCACCATCCCGCGACCTGCCGCAGCTGAAGCCGCCATTGGCGCCATGATGGACGACCACGCCGCCGGCTCCTGCAAGAGACGGCGCATCGGGAGCACCGAGGACAACGAGCTTTGTTTTTTAACCAGGCATAACCCTTTCGTTACTGTAACATAACGGAAATACATCAATGTCTAGAGATGTCGGGGAAGCTAATGGTGTCCCGCGAACACCTATGGGACCTGGTCCCTTGTGGTTCGGAGGGGGAGCGGAGGATGCACAAAGAGCGGATCCAAGCGATGCACACGAGCAGATTTACCCAGCTTCGAGCTCTCCGGAGAGATAATACTCCTACTGCTGCTTTGTGGATTATATTGTGTTCTTGCTAGGGAGCAATGGGAGCTACAAAACCTAGGCTGAGTGAGCGTGCTCGTATGAGTCAAATGAACTAAGCCGAACCGAACCTCTCTACGTTGCATTTGGGCCTCCTTTATAGGCACAAGGGGTCACCACAGGTGGCAAGTAGACAAGGGTAAGATAGTAAAACAAAGGTTGGTACACCGCTTTGTACAGTGTACAGTGATCTATACCTAACTCGACGGCTGAACAGTGTAACAGGGACCGCTGGCGCGCCTCCGCTTGCCACGATGGTAGCTTGTCAGCGCCGCTATCGCTGCTCCGCTCACTGCATACACAGCCCATCGACACGCTGCTCCTGGGAAAGCCCCGCTGCGACATCGCTACGGATGAGCTGGAGCGAGATGAGGAGAGGTTGCTCGCCGCTGCAAGCGCCTTTGCCGCAGAACCCTTGTCGCGCTTTGGGAGCTCGGCGCTACCATGCCTTCCCGCAAGCTCCTCTTATCGGGCCTTGTTTCTTCGTGCCTTGAGGATCTTCCCGCAAGCTCCTCTTGCCGGGCCTTGATTACTTTGTTCTTGAATGGCTCCAAAGGAGCCGCGAAGATCTTGATGGTCACCAGGTCAGCCCTGCCTGGGTGCTGCAACTGCCTGCAGCACGAGTTCGGGTACTAGGGTACCCCTACCTAGTACACCGACAAGAGAATAAGACGGAAAGAAGAAAGCGAAGTTCAAGCATCGCCAGAAACCCACTGTAAGCACTTGCCATCAAGCTTACTCACTGTGGGACGAAAACCCGACAACATCATTACAGCAAAACAACATTCACTAAAACTGCAGGACTGTCTATCTTATGAGACCACAAGTGAAAGGCATAAAATGCCCACACCCGATCACCAAAATGAACAAATCTTTCTCCCATATGACAGCAGACATCACTCCCTGAGTCAATCTTTTTGAAGCTTTTTTTAATCCTCACTTCAGCGAGCTCCACCTTCCTGGTATGTCGTGGCACATATCTGCATCAACCTTGAAGCGTTGTTCTTCAGCATAGCCGCCCATTCCTCGTGTCGCCCACATCCTTCTGTTGTTTCATCAGCCCTGCCCAATAACATAGAAGAGCATAAGTGGAAAATGCGATTCAGATGGATTTTAGAGGTATAACTCAAATGTAGCTCTATTGTGACATGTCCAAATAGCCCAGCAGATAGCTGCAATGCCAACAGTGTGGAACACCTCTCCGTCTGGGAAGAAGGAATGGCACCACGAATAAGCTTGCTTGATGTTGTTAGGGCATAGATCAGTTCAAACATACATGCCACAACCCTTCAAGTCACCCTGGATACTGGACAAGTAAAGAACAGGTGCTGAGATGTTTCTTTCTCTGCATGTATGAGCATCTAGGGTTCTTTTTCCACCCCCTTTGCTTCATTACATCCCTGGTCAAAACCGTGTTCTGTGACAGCTGCCACAAAAAAATTGTATCTTCAAAGGTGTACATGCCTTCCATATCCAACGATAGTCACATCCAAATATGTTCCTTTCCAAGAAAGAATAAACTGACTTAGTAGTCAAGTAGGTTTTAGAACCCAAGGCCCATTTGATCTTATCACTATCATCAGAGACATATGCTCTACTAGCAACATCAATCATCTGTCGCCACTGATCTTCCAATTCATTATTTTATCTTCTTCGAAAGAAAGAAGATGGATCAGCCACCAAACCAGATTTAACAGGCAGTCAGGGTAATTACAAATAGAGAATAGCCTGGGAATTGCTCGCTGAACGGCAATTGGTCCCTATAGGATCCATCCAAAGTCCGCAATATTACCAGATTGGATCGACACTCGCCTACCAGCCATATACAGCTTTTTAACTTTCATTATTGCTTTCCAACATGGGAAGTCATTGATCTTCCCTTTTATCGAAGCAATAGTATCTCTACGAAAGTACTTGGCCTTAACAATATCTTGCCACAACCCACTTTTTGTCTCAAGTTTCCACCACCATTTAGTAAGTAGACTCAAATTCTGCTTATGGAGGTCCTTAACTCCCAAACCCCCTTTAATTTTGGATCGGCAGATTCTAGTCCATTTAACCAAATAGTATCTTTTTCTATTCTTAGTAACTTGCCAGAAGAATCTTCTCCTATGCTTATCCAATCTTGCTATTAGGGTTTTTGAGAGCAGGAACATGGACATGTAGTAGAAAGCAATGCTTGAAATGTTAGTATTAAGTAGGGTCAATCTCCTCTTGAAGAAGCATTGCTTCCTAAACAAGATTCACATCTTTTTATATATTTCTTCCAGAAATTCTAATCCACCCCTCTCAAAGAAGAGTAACTTATCGGGACACCTAGATATTTCATGGGAAGTGCCCAATCTGGCAATTAAACATAGCCGTATATGTTGCCCAACACACAAAATCTCACTTTTCTGGAAATTAATTTTCAACCCACATTAGCTCAAACATATATAACAGTAATTTCAGATTCAGGGCTTTTTCCGTCATGCTCGATGCATAGCACCGTATCATCTACATACCGCAGGATAGCCACACTATTTTCCACTAGTTCAGGTGCTAAGCGTTATCAACCCATGTTTTGTGCTTGAAACACCATTTTACACAGGCATTCGGCTGCTATATTGAATAGGAACAGGAGATAGAATCTCCTTGCCTCACCCTTTGAAGCTCGAAATACGGCCCCACCGTGTTATTCAACTTAACACCGACTGTTCCATTTTGATGATTTTCCTCATCCATCCACACCAAGTGCCACCGAGAGGATGTCGCGCGGCAGCTCCCGAGCGGTGCCGATAGGATAACGAGCGCGCATCGCCCACCGACATCAAGCCCAGAACGCCCTCGCGGGCGGCGTAGGGCGTGGTGAAGATATGCCATATGCACTGGCTGTCCATGGCGAGAGCTGCCGCCGGTTGCGGCCAGGCTGGCACGCTACTGTACATGGCTACCGATATGTTGGTCGCCGGTCGCCGGTTGCCAGACGGCGGAGCCAGGATTTGAGTATAGGGGGCCAAAGAGACAACACCGCAATAATGCTACATTTTTTATAACAAATATACACATTGTAATAGATACATGTTCGACAAGTATTGATTTAAATTTGCTACCTACAAGAATGTAGAAGTTAAATTTGCTACATCAATGTCCAGAGATGTCGGGGAAGCTAATGGTGTCCCGCGAACACCTATGGGACCTGGTCCCTTGTGGTTCGGAGGGGAGCGGAGGATGCACAAAGAGCGGATCAAGCGATGCACACGAGCAGATTTACCCAGCTTCGAGCTCTCCGAGAGATAATACTCCTACTGCTGCTTTGTGGATTATATTGTGTTCTTGCTAGGGAGCAATGGGAGCTACAAAACCTAGCCTCGAGTGAGCGTGGTCTCGTATGAGTCAAATGAACTAAGTTAGAACCAACCTCTCTACGTTGCATTTGGGCCTCCTTTATAGGCACAAGGGGTCACCACAGGTGGCAAGTAGACAAGGGTAAGATAGTAAAACAGAGGTTGGTACACCGCTTGTACAGTGTACAGTGATCTATACCTAACTCGACGGCAAGGGACAAGAGTCATAAATGCCCGCCTCAGCCGCTCGAACAAAGGTAACAGGACCGCTGCGCGCCCGCTTGCCACGATGGTAGCTTGTCGGCCGCTTATCGCTGCTTCTCTGGCTGCACAGCCCATCGACACACGCTCTGGAAAGCCCGCGCGACATCGCTACGGATGAGCTGGAGCGAGATGAGGAGAGGTTGTCGCCGCGCAAGCGCTTTGCCGCGCAGTAACCCTTGTCGCGCTTGGGAGTTTCGGCGCCACCAAGCCTTCCCGCAAGCTCCTCTTGTCGGGCCTTGTTTCTCTGTGCCTTGAGTGATCTTCCCGCAAGCTCCTCTTGCCGGGCCTTGATTACTTTGTTTTGAATGGCTCCAAAGGAGCCGCGGAAGATCTTGATGGTCACCAGCCAGCCCTGCCGCTGGTGCTGCAACTGCTCAGGTGCACGAAGTTCGGGTACTAGGGTACCCTACCTAGTACACCGACAGAGCCCCGGCCCGGGCCACACACGGCGCTAAGCTCATGGGCCAGGCCCAAAACAAAGGCACGGCACGCCGGTCCGGATTACGCCATTACTCGCTTCGACCCACCACGCCCCACTAACGCCACGCACCGAATGTGGCGCCACAGGAGATCGGGCTTTTTAATGGAAAATCGAACGCCTCCCCTCTCCCTCTTTATAAGTGGGGTACAGGCAGAGCGCCCACTTGCCATTGCAGTCACATCGAAACCACCGCCGCTTCCTTCTTCTCGAGCCCAAAGAGAGCGACGCCCGCCTCCATTGCCACCGTGCCACTAACGCCGCCGACTTCTCCACCACCTCTCCCCATGGATCCAAGGCCGACAAGGAAAAAGGCGGAATGCCGAGGCGCAGCGGCTCGCGCTGCGGAAGGAGCGGGCCTCTTCGATCCTCGCTGACAGAAGGAGCTGCGGAGCTGTACTATCTTTTCTGTCGACGGCGACGCGGCGCATCGCCAAGACGAGGGTGATCTCCCGCCACGTCCGGATAAGGTTTCCATCGGGTACCCTTTTTCGCTTTTTCCATCAGGCTCGCCACTTTTCTGAATTCTCCTGATGTCATGAACACATATGGCCTCCGCCTCCTGACTTCACCCCAACGCCGCCCTCACCATGGCCGCTGCGACACCTCTCGCGAGAACTTCGCGGGTTCACCTAAATGTCGCACTCTTCCGCCATTACTTCACACCCCGCCAGAGAGAGGAGAGCCGCTGTCGGGAGGAATTGCATGGACCTCTAGGATCGGCAAGAAGGAAGCGATCTTGACGGAGAGTTGCGCAGCAAGTGGGAGGAGTGGAGAGCTGACTGGTGTTGGATCTTAGAGGAGGAGCCACAGCCTTTTACTGCCCTACGCGAAACCCCCCATAGTGCGCGGGCATGATCGGAGCAACTTGATACCGAGGACGCCAAGTTGAAGATTGCCGTGACTAGGATCTTTGCGCCTCGTATATGCCGGGCTGACCAGGAGCAGTTGGCGCGACTTCTTCGCCACAAGATTGCGCCTTGCAGGAGAGGGGAGGCCTGCTTGGGAGTTCCAGAACGCGGGCGACATCATGAGGCTGCGTCCGGTCTGAATTGGAACTTTACCGCCTTCACTACAACAAGAACTCCTATCGCAACGCATAGATGCGTTGTCGTTGTCCGCATAAACGCTAAAGGTCTACACCAACGGATTCATATGTGTTGTCGCTGGTGGCGCTGTAGGGTCTACAACAACGATATAGATCCGCTGGTGATCTGAAATAATGTGTTGCAAAGCAACAACGTATTCATGCAACGCTTCTATGCGTTGGTGCTTGCAAAATAGAATAACCTCCATATATAATCATTTATAACACTGTTGTTCTATGCAATGGTGCTTATAAAATAGAATAACCTCCATATATAATCATTTGTAACAGTAGGTAGTTTGAATGGCAGTACAAGGTAGAACTTTAGTAAAATTCGATAGAGTAGAAATGAAAATGATATATTGATTCAATGGAACAATCTGTTACATTACAATGGAAGTATCATCAATTAGGAGTACATCACTTCCTTCGAAAAATAAAATAAAACAAAATATAAAATTGCTAAACATTCAGAGAAATGTCTTGTTTTTCCTTCAAGTACCAAGAACCATCATACGTTCTCCAAGATCCAAGTAATCATCTTGTATTGAAATTCTCACCTACAAAGAAAAATCATAATACTATTTAGGCATAAATTCTAAATGAAGTTTAAAATAAACATAATATGTATTGTACATAAAAGGATCCACATAAAATTACAAAGTGTGCAAGGAAAGATTGTTGGGGAGAAGAAATAATCTTATGTATGTGTAACAAATGACTTAGTAGGAGGACATGTTAGAACACTGATTATCTTTGACCAATCCAGGTGCATGTTCATCTGCTAATAGCCAGCGCATGTATTCACTACTAACAATTATCCATATATTATATTATATCAAGAATGATATGCATTCAGCAACCAACTAAATGATGAGTAGGCAAGCAATAATATCGACTATACCAAATTGATATTTCCGCTTAAAGGTCTTAGCACTAACTAGTTTAGTGTCACGATTACCCACGACTGCTCATGCTTGCTATGACGATTAGGAGAAAAGAACTCAATGCCAACAGCTCAAAGTCATTAACTAATCTACATCACAAAAATTTCATAGTTACCTGAGAACTACAATGTCACATTATAATTTCTCAATCAAGATTCAAGAATAAGACTCTTAGAACTAGTAGAAGAAACAACATGAAAAAGAAACACTTCTTTAGATTTGGTCTTTTCTAGGAAAAAGTAGTGGAGTTTTGTTTCTAGAGAAGGTAGGATCCAAGGTGTTTACAGGGAAATAAAAATAATTTAATGTGGCAATATTTAATTTTTCAAGACCAACCTATCAATAAGCTGAATATATATTTAAGAAAAAAGCATCAGGGGCGACCTATGTAATGGCTGAACAATATGAATAATAGCAAACCTAACTAATGGATGAACAATTCTATGTCAGTACTTACCCAGTTATAAGAAACACTGCCCATGTGCCTTTCCTGCCAATATAGAATATCATATACCCAAGAGGATTTGATCTTTGGTCACAATTCAGCTCCCTAATCATGTATCATTTGTCATGCATTGAATACCTGAATATCAATACCTATATGAATCTACAAAATATAGGCATGTACAAAAGTTATGATCAGAAAAATAGACATATATCGGCACACTTAACTAACAAAGACTCGCTGGACTAGTTAGTGTAAAAATTAAGGATATGGAATAAATAAGAATGTTAAGGCCATGAGGAGGAGATAAGGAAATGGACACCTTAGTGGACTGAACCAGGAGGATTTATCAAGTGTAAGTTTAATGGGTTGTCTGACTTTCTATTATTATGTCATAAGCTATACATTTCCATCTGCCCCTGAAGCTGCACGTCAATAAAGAAAGTTAATCCTTACACGATCAGCCAAGGCAAATTAATGATTTTAACACAATCTTATCAATCTCATGATCTATTGTCAACAGTTCAAAACCTGACCTGTAGGACAGTTTCATACCAACATCATGGTTACTGCATTGTTTAGATACTGATAGACTGCTAGCTGACATCTTGCAAGCACAAAAATTGCAAGGGAAAAAAATTCATATGATGAGATACAGGTGGAACAAATAATACTAACCATTGCATGGAAAAAGGGGCCATGGACTCAATAAAGAGCTAGACGGTTCCATGATTATTATTGTACGCATTGTATATATTATTGAGTAAATTTTGCAATGGATAGTAAAAAAGAGAGTCTGATCAAGAGAAAGATTAGAGAAGAGATAACAAGTAGTTCGTTCAATTTGAAGAATTTTAAAACATACAGATCTTCTATATTTTTTATTTGGGAATGAATATCATCTACTGTATAGGTACTAATATAAGGAGAAGCAATATCAGCAGCAATGGCAACAACAATCATCGGCAGCAGTAATAGCAACCAGCGCGATAGCAAACAATCAGTGTCAGCGGTAATCATCTTCTATCTACTGTATAGGAAGTTAGGAACTAAGGAGCAGCATCGGCCTAGTAATCAGCGGCAGTAGCAAACAATCAGTGTCACATGGTTGTACTTTCAATCAGCACGGACACACCACACAGAGACATCAGACATGCACACGAGCCAACCACGCACGCAGCTGTAGACAAACGCACGCGAGACCACCAGAGCTTGAGCACGCCGGGCGCCAAAATAAATGCAAAAGGGGCACCACCGCCGCCGAAGGCTTCGCGAGCCACAAGAACCACCCGCACGCGCCGGATCCAATTGGCAGTTGAGGAACACGGCCGGAGTTCCACCCTATCCTACTCTCACCTCGGGTCCGTCTCCACTGCCGGCCAGCACCGAGACAAGGGAGCATCACCCTACACACAGCTTGTTTCAGATCCATGCCCGAGCCTGCAGCAGCGACGCGGAGCAAGGCCTCAAACAGAGGCGAGCGAGCTGCGCCGCAATCCGTGTTTACTAGTACCGCAGGACGCGTGAAGTGGCGTGGAGGACGCCGCCAAGGAAGAATATAGGACAAGTGCACCGAGGGGAGCCTGACCTATGAGCGACGCAAGGGACAGCGCCGGATCTAGGTAGAATTGAAATGCAGGCGGCGCAATGGAAGATAGATGGGAAAGAGGGAATCGGGAGAGAGATGGCGGCGAGGTATTCATGGGGGGTGCGGTATGGAGGCGACGAGGAGTTTTTTTTTAATCATACTTAGGGACGAGGAGGTTAGCTTTAAGCGCGGAGGTGGAGGTGGGATAAACAACAGATCCTATAACATCGCTGGTACAAATGTGTTGGTATAGGGGGTTTTGTTGTAGTGCTTGAGCTGGATGGCATGCCATGGAGCTGTTCAAGCCTCGATGCGATCACCCAGTGGTTCATGTTGCCGAGGGAGTCGTGCCTTGTGCAACAACTCGTCGCTTGACCGCATCCGCTGATGATGCCGCCAGCGATTTCCATGGAATCGCTCCAACTTGGCAGGAGCTCCGCCGACGAGGTCGCAGCAGTTCTTCGACGACTTAGAAGAAGTGCCGATCCGCGCCGACGAAAGCGTAAGCGGCTCACCCACGACACCACCGAAAGGAGATGGCGCGATGCACAAGGTTGGAGGAGGCGGCAGGCTGCTGCCGCCGCGTGTTTGGGTTCACTGTCGAGGAGGCAGAGATAGCCGAGGCGGCAAGCCTTGCCGACCGAGAAGAGTTTGCCGATGAGGAGGAGCAGGCCGAGCCCGGCAACGAGCCGAGCGAGCCTGCCGGGGCGCCTCCGCCGCGCCGAGCAGCTTGCCGCAGAGGAGCCCGCGCCCCGCTTAAGGAGACGCCCGCAAAACCGAGAGGTGGCGGGCGCACGCAGGCCAACAGCTGCCTGCCGCTCGACGCGCTTCCACCGCTGCAAGCATCAAGCCGCTGAGCGCCATGCCGCCATGGCGACGGGAGCGGGTCTTCGAGTCGCGCCCTCGCACCCGCCAAGTGTCCGAGGGAATATTCTCCTCCAATTGCCGCGCCGAGCGGACTTGATCTCTCCGCCTCAGCTCCGAGGAAGAAGAGGAAGAGTAAGATCTTGTCGCTGCACTTGTAATCCTCCAATTTATTGCTTTATTTTATATCCGACCGCTTCACTCAACCTTTCCTTCTTCAGACGCTAGCTCAGAGGGCGTCAAGAGGGCCAAGACTCCGTGGTTGTCGCTCAGATGATTCCCCTGTATGGCATGGGGGCACGTCTGACTCCCTTGCCGGATCCGCAACCTTCAATGAGAGCAGCCCCCAAAGACAGCCCCCAGCAGAAGTGTTTGGTTTATTTCTCATGGTTAGGTGTGCTTGGGTGCTTCTCCACCGATATCTGGTTTGTTGAATTATGTAGGAGCAGAGCAGCCTCATCAGAAGCACCGGAGGTCACTCCCAAGTTCTGCTTGCTTCAACCACGCCAAGGGAGAATCTCTCCGCCAAGGGAGCGCCTCCGCAAGGGAGGCCTCCGACAAGGGGAGCTCCTACAAGGAGCTTCCCGACAGGGCAGCGCCGACGACCTCCGGCTAGGAGACCGCTGCAACAAATCCCATTGCAGGTAATTTTCTTGTTTGAAAATCTCCTTGGATTCTCTTTTCTTCTCGTTTTCTTTGAACACTTGCTTGACTGGTTCTGCTCTCTCTCGATCGCCGATCCATCCGCCGGAGAACCGATGGAGACCGAGGCTGCCGGGCGAGGAGGACGCCATGCAACAATGTCGACGCCGCCAACATGGAGGAGGAGGCCGGTGCTAATGGGTCCGCCTGGCGAGGAGGTCGCCAAGGTTGCCGGGCGCAGAGGCTGGGAGGATCCGCGACGTGACCGACGGCCCCGAGGTCAGAGGAGCGCCAGCGCCTGCACCGACCGGCCGATCCTCCCGCCACCGATGCCGCACCAGACCAAGAGCCCCAGCCCGGCGCCTATCTCAAGGCCGACGAGGGTGTCTTTATCAAGCTCCCATGGGCATCAAGCTCCAGGCACCGCCAAGGGGAGACCTTCGACGCGAACTGCTTGCTCCCGCCGCTGGTCGCTGGTCGATGCTCCGAGCAGCAGCAACGGTGAGCTCGAGGAGGAGCAGCTGCTAAAGAGGTTGTTGTCGCTTCACCGGCCGACAAGCCAAGCTGGAGTCCAGGAGGCGCTTGTCGCGAGGGCGGAGCTGATTTGGAGAAACGCGCTGAAGAGCTCGCGCGCCAACAAAGAAACTCTCCGGATATAGCAGAGGCGCGGAGCAGCTTGTCGAGGAGCGCACGCCTTCATCTTGGAGAAGGCCGAGGTCGAGGAGCAGCAGAGGCTTGCCGCGAGAAGCTCTTCAAGAAGAAGGTGAGCTGACGCAGCGGAAGATCAACCTCGACAGCTATGAGGAAGATTCGCCGCGCGCGAGCAATCGATTGGCGGGCCACTTCAGGAGGCAAAGGATGCTGCCGCGGCTGCCGAGGCC
>JAHIAM010006642.1:0-112553 GCA_021605205.1 Aegilops longissima | reverse complement strand
AGAAGAAGATGAGTTGGGCCCACCTTGTTTCGACCTTGCATCATGACGAGCCCTTCCCAGGATTCACACTCCCCGAAACACACCTAAATACACCGCCCGCGTGAAGCCGAGGATCGGCTGGTGGACTACTCCACGGCCGTCAAGATAGCGAACGGCAACAAGCGCTGTCAGTAAAGTATGTTCCCTCATGCTCCAGGCACGGCCCGGACATGGTTGAACAGCTTGAAGCCCCGCAAGATCAGCGGCTGGGTCGACTTCACCGAGGCCTTCGTCCGCCTTCACGAGCACATACAAGCGACCTCCCAAGCCTCGTCACTGTCCCAGCGCATACAAGGCCCCAACGAGTCCACTCGCGACTACCTCACGCTACCGGGCGACTCCGGAACTCTGTGAAGGAGTGCACGAGGTGCCGGCAATCGAGTACTTCACCGCACGGTGCGTAGAAGGCACCTCCTCAAGCACAAGCTCCTTTCGCGACGAGTCGAAGACCCTCGACGAGCCGCTATTCATAGCAGAAAAATCACGCCACGACTCCTCCATGAAGGCGGAGATCGAGAGTCGGTCGACCGCAAAGTAGCTCCTCATGCTCCCAGAACTCCAGGTGGCGATGCCACGGCCACAGCAACGGCGGCGAGAATGATCCTGGCGCAAGGCCCGCAGCCGCTTTCAGCATACCCAGGTGGCGACGGTCGAGACCAGCAGCCGAGGGGCAGCCTCACCTTAGCGGCGTAAAGCGGCAAGTCAACTGGTTGCCGGCCTTCTCTTCGAAAGCGAGACTACGGGCGGACCTCCCGCAAATTCCACAGCGGCCTTGAAGCCAAATCAAATCCACCCGGAAGTGCCACGGCTCACGGGATCGCCAAGTGAGGCGGCCTTGCCCTCCTCCGCTTCTTGGGCCTCCGCCTCCCACCGCCTCAAGACGCCGGGCTGTCCGCCGGTCGGCGCGCGGTACAAAACGATTACTCAAGAGCACGGCGCCTATGTCGTGTTTACAAAGATGGCTGATGATCGCCTTGCAGAAGCAAGCAAAGCGGCAAGAGGTGAATGCCGTAGCATCAGACGCCCCAGAATTCATGCATTGGTCCGAGAAGCCCATTAGCTGGAGTCATGCTGATCACCCAGAGGTGATGCCGAATCCGGGCTCCTACGTCCTGGTCTTGGGAGCCACCCTTGCCACGGATATGCGGGCCGCTCGCTTCTCGCGATCTCGATGACGAGGCAGCAGCATCAACATCTGTGCAAGGATACGATGGAGAAGCTAGGAATCAGCGAGGCAACTTCATAGATAGTCGGACTGTGTTCCACGGAATTGTACATGGCCTTTCCTGCTCCCCGATTGGCAAGATTCTGATAGACGTCCTCTTTGGGGACAAGGATCACTTTCGCCGAGAGCCAGTCTGGTTCGAAGTGGTGGACCTTGAGAGCCCCTACCATGCCTTGCTTGGCCGACCTGCTCTGGCCAAGTTCATGGCGGTCCCCCACTACGCCTACCTCAACATGAAGATGCCGAGTTCCAAGGGGATCCTGACCGTAGCCGGCGACTACCGAAAGTCATCCGCTCACAGGTACTGAAAGCAACGGCTAGCCGAGTCCACAGTGATCGCGGTGAAAGCGGCTCTGGACGGGTTATGGCGATAGCCGACAAGCAGCAGAGATATCGTCCGACACCAAAGTCAGAGCTGAGGCTCGTTCGAGCCGCCAAAGACCAGAAGATACCCTTGGACCCGGAGCACCGGAGAAGCTGTTGTCATAGGTCACGAACCTCGACAGCAAATAGGAAAGGCGAGCTCGTCGATTTCCTCCATGAGAATTGGGACATCTTCGCATGGTCCCCCAAGGACATGCAGTGTGCAGCGGAGTTCGCCGAGCACAAGTTACATGTCGACCTGATGTAAACCCGTCGGGCAGCCCTTGCGCCGCTGTCGGAAGAGAAAAGAAGAGTTGTTGGAGAAGAGATAGCCCGGCTCCTTGCAGCGGTTTCATCATGGAAGTTTTCTTTCCGAATGGTTGGCGAACCCGTCCACAGTACTAAAGAAGAACAAGCGTTGGCGGATGTATTGACTACACAAGCCTCAACAAAGCACGCGCAGAAGGACCGTTTGCTCTACCGGGATTGATCGGTGATAGACTCCACGGCGGATCACGAGTTGTTGAGCTTCTTAGATGCATATTCAGGATATCATCGAGATCAAGCTGAACACAGCGGACAAATTGAAGACCGCTTTCATCCGCCATTTGGAGCCTTACGCTGCGACCATGACGTTCGGCTTGAGGAACGCGGCGCCACCTTCGGCGTTGCATGCGAAGTGCCTCCTCAAGCAGCTTAGCGAAGCATACGTTAACATGGACGACGTGGTGGTGAAGACGGAGAGGCGAGCAACGCTGTTGGAAGACCTCAGGGAGACCTTTGAAAACCTGCGCCGATTCCAGATCAAGCTCAACCTCGTCCTCCACCTCGTCCACCTCGTCCTCCACCACGGGGGCTGCAGGCGGGACGTGAGGTGGCGCACCCCCTCTCAGCTGGGGGCTGGGGGCTGGTGCTGCCCGAGGCGCCAGTCAGGCCTCGCGCGGGACCCTGGCCGGCCGGGGCCCACCGCCTGAAGAGGAGCCAAAGACCAAAGCCAACCAGCTGCTGCCCATGACCAGAGGAGGGGCCCTAGGCACGCCCGCCAAGCTCCAAGCCAGGCCGTGAAGGAAGGGCGACGAGACCGCAGATTCAAAGCGCCGTGGAGGCGAGTGCACCACTCCGACCGACCCTGCTCCAGGGACGGCATGCAGGCTCGGGGCGCTCAAGGCCAGCGGGGGAGTCGAGGAAAGAGGAAGTTGCTTCTCTGGGGACACCGCAACCCTGATGGAAGGGGCCCTAAAGAGCTAACATCAGGAAAGGTAGAAGCACTCAAGAAATCACGAAGATACAGTACTTACTCGTCGACAGCGATGTACTCCTCCGCTTCAACGACCATAAGATACCACTGCTGCTCGGGGACCCCTTTCTCTTCCAGAGCTCCTCAAAATCCATGCAAAGCCGACCGTATCGCTGGACGTGGCGGCCGGCACGGGACGCAGCCGGGGAAGCACTCGGAGGGACAACTTCAGGAGTGCCGAGCTAAGGAGAGCAGTCGGGCGCCATCTGACCGCCACCCCCGAGGCCTCCAGAGCTTCGGCCTCCGGAGCCGCGTGTTGCATCGCCTCCGCAACCGACGCCGCAAGGGAGGAATCATGGGCTCCCAAGGACGACGCCCCAAGATCCCCAGGCGGCATTTGCACCCCAGCACTCAGGCCACCAGCCTCCAGCGGAGCCTGCCCCCCTGCATCCACACTCGGGGCGAGCTCGGCGCCAGCGACGAAGAAGGGAACCATGTCGATGGGGTTCTCGCGGGGCCCCACCAAGCCGTCCGGGCGCAGCCCCCACTCATCAAAGGAAGGCATGTGCTCTGCAAATTCTACCTTGTTCGTGTAGCAGTACAACAGACAGATCTTCCCAGGCATGTCGTCCGGTGAAAGGACACCCGTCAGGACCTCGAACACTGTTTGCCGCGTCTCTAGAGGGATCCTGGACTCCTGAAGCCTCATATGGTCTTGACTGCTGAGCAAAGCCCACATCGGGCGAGAATGGCGCTGAAGCGGAGCGGCTCGGTGCCTGACGAACTCCTTCACCACCATAGGTGGAGTCACGCCATGGTCCTTCAACCTCCTCAGCCTGAGCCAGACGGGGGCAAGGCAGGAGCTCGCGACCCTCTCGTGGCCCCAACCGGAGTTGGGAACGGCAGGTGCTGACGGAGAATGGAGCAGAGGGCTGAGCACCCCGGCATCGACAAACATCCATCATGTCCGAAACTTGCTCGTGGAAGGAGGAAGCTCAAAGTCGATCCCTGCGCCCGCCGTCGCAGCCACAGCCTGGAAGCTCACGCACTCCGAGCTTTGTCGAGGATCCGTCAGATGCAATGAGAAGAAATGACGGAGAAGGGCCACTGAAGGGGCAGTGCCCACCATGGCCTCACAAACAAAGGCGAAGACGGCGAGGAGAGTCATGAATTGGGGGTCGAGATGCAGCATATGGATCTGGTAATGCTCAAGCACCACGTTGAAGAAGGCGGAGAAAGGGGGAATCAGGCCGGCCCAAAGGGCATAAATGAAGATTGGAACCTCGGGGGCTGCCCGGTCAATGCGGGCGCGAGACGCAGGCCAGGCCTTCGTCTTCCCCCACTCATTGAAGCTGGTGGCAATCATGGGACGCACCTTGCCCATGGCCTCATCGTTGAGCACCAGCGATCGGCCAACTGCGGACTCGACGGCCGAAGGTGCACTTGTCGAAGACAGAGGCTTCTTCCCCTTGCATGCATTTTTCGGTGCCATGGCGATGAAGTGGGCAGAGCTCAGATCAGATGGGAAGGAGCAGCGGAGTTCCGGGGAAGCAGAGGAATTGGGAGAGTACGGAGTAGGCAATGGAAGAATTACTGTGTAGGGTGCGGTGGCCGCCTAGCCAGGCGGATATCAAGGCAGCATGGGGAAGCGGAAACGCCCACGTCCAATCATCCGCCACGCGTCGACCAGGGCCGCAGGCTATTGGGGCCCGTGGCGCTCCGCACTTGACCTTTGGCTTCGCCTCAAAGCCAAGCCCGAGCGCGCCTTGGGTCCGGGGGCTACTGTCGTCGTTCTGGGAACAGGGGTCCCCAGACTTGCCTGCCTGCGGCCCCCGGCGTGGCTCTGCGCGGGGGCCAGTACGGCCCATCTTCATCAACAAGGCATTTTCGAGACCCTCGTGAGGGGCCAAGCCTCGCGAGGCGGACGACACAAGACCTCCTCAGGAGCAGCCTCACCAGCTTGGCTCGCGAGGGGTGGAGAGATCAAGGCAAGGCAAACGTCGCAAGGTTCTCGTGACACGAGCCATGACGATCAAGATTAGGCAGGCGCTAGCACG
Source organism: Aegilops longissima (assembly GCA_021605205.1). Lineage (NCBI taxonomy): Eukaryota > Viridiplantae > Streptophyta > Magnoliopsida > Poales > Poaceae > Aegilops > Aegilops longissima. Next base: position 107,632 of record JAHIAM010006642.1, on the reverse strand, counting down.
CGCAGTGTCCTTGTTTCTCCTTTGGTGCTAGGGAAGCGAGCGCAGGCGTAGAGTACCTAGGAGTTAAGCAAAGGTTTCCATATCGGTGCAACGAGACCAAGACCGGCAGAACGGCAAGATGGAGGTCACAATGGAGCCCAAGGCGGCGTTACCACCAGAGCCTTTGCAGGCGAAGACCGCTTTTGTCAGGATAAGTTGTACTAGCTGTCCCCTTTCAAATTGGCCGTTGCTGGCTCCGTTCCCGCTCAATATTTGGGACGAGGACCGGGGCCTATATAAGTAGAACTAGCCACCACCGTTGGAGATAACTCATTCGGAGGCATCTCATCTGATCTTGAGTGATCCTCATCCACAGAGCGCAAGAACACCTCAATCTCAGGAGGTTGTTCTTCCCCTTGTACTGTTCATCATCAACCCAAGAGGCAATCCACCACCACCACACTGGAGTAGGGTATTACACCACAACGGTGGCCCGAACCAGTATAAACCCTGTGTCCTTTGTGTTGCGAGTTCGTCGAGTTCGTCCGTGAGATCTAGGCAGGCTAGGACGTGGATCGGTAGGGGTAGAGTTTCGCGCACACCCAGAGTTCGAACCTTAAGGGTTTTGCCAGAACCCGTGATCTGACAGGATGGCTCATTACATTCTGATCTCTATACTCCTGGTTCCTAGAATGCCACAGTACATCCTCTCTTTTTTCAGCATCATGAAACAACCTTTGCAATCTTGGTGTAATTGGAAAATGTCTCAGAACATTATGAGGAATCCTCTTCACAGCATCGCCATCTTTCCATCTTGATGATTTGCATTTCGGGCATTCACTTCAATTGGCATAATCCTTTCGGAACAGAACACAATTATCCTTACAAACGTGGATCATATCATATCCAATTCCAATTGCACGAAGGAAGTTATTCATTTTACTGTAGGTGTGTGGCAGCTCAGACGCATCTGGGAAAGCTTTGCGGAAAGCGGCCAACATCGCATTGAATGATTTGTTGGTCATCCGTTCAGATGTCTTCACCTGAAGAAAGGTGACCATAGCTGAAAATACTGACAGATTATTTCCTGGGGTGACAGCCACATTGCATTGTTCCAACATGCGGGCCCACCGTTTTTCTTCTACGGGTGAAAGTTCACGAAATGCACGAGCATTTCGGAGCATTGTTTCAATGTTAGTCAAACTCACTAGCTCTGCCACCACCACCTCCTCCTCCCTCTTCCACCTGAGCATCAGGCAGATCAAGATGGTGATCTGCTGCTTCCACGTAGTCAGTAACATTGACGTTTGAACCCACCTACTATATGTGACCGACATCCCATACAAGTGTAGATGATTTTGCACAGTTGACGGGGGTCTTGTAACTGAATTCATACAACTGCTACACGGGCAGACCACATCCGATTTCGGACCACCATACTCAGCTCTGATAAAGTTCACGAAGTTTTCAACCCCCTTGACATATGCAGCGGAGAATCTTCGAGCAGAAGTTATCCAAGTCATGTCCATCTATTAGACATACAAATTAGTTCTTCTACTAGATATTACAGGAAAAACATATATGCTTTTTTATGAAGTCCAGAAAAAATACCTAGGTCGATGTCTAAAGCTATGGCAAGGTATTTGGACGAGCAGATCTAAGTAACGAAATATATTTAAGGCTAATTCAGCAAACAGATTTGAGTGCTAAATTATAGCAGGCTGTTTCAGTAGTCAATGAGTCTGAGCACATAGCCATCGAACTATCGAAGGCCATCGCAGCAACAAAGATCGAGTATAAAACGGTGTAGAGCTATTTCAACTAACAGATTGGCTACTAGACCATGACAATCTACGTCACAATAAATATATGGCTGGATATTTTAGCAACTAATCGGGCTTGGCATGCCATCTCAGCTAAGTAGATTAAGTGCCGAACGGGGCAAGAAATCTTCTTAAGCCTAGCATATTGACTGTAAACTACTTCGGCAAATAGCGAGATTAACAGCGTCTATCAGCTAACATTCAGCGCTACACCGACATGCACGGGGCCTCAGTCTAGAATGTGCGTACCGTGGGAGAAGATGACCGCCGTGCGTCTCCACATGAACGTCGCCAACGGTGGCGGCGCTGACCGCCGTGCGCCTCCACAAGAACGTCGCCAGCGGTGGCGGCACGGCTCGAGGACGGCAGTCTACGAACCGCGGCACCGATGTATCAGCGCAGAGGGGAGGGCGGCTTTGGCGAAGCGAATGGAGTGGAGGGGGAGGGGGTTTGGGGAATATTATTGGCTAGTTGGCCGATGGGCGGTTGAATTTTGGGATTTGGGGGATTTTTTGGGGGTTCGAGCGGTGGGCGTGGGGAGTTTGGCGCATGGTCGGTTTCTCCAAGTGCAGTCCCACGTGTTAGTGAAGAGGCAAGCCGAAGCGCGTTCCATTTGCGCGAGCCATGTGCAAGACCGAACATGTGTTGGGTGCAATGTGACCGCGACATGGGTGCTGTGAGTGTACCCCCTTTACCTTTTAAACTAGGTGCTTCGCCCCCTCAAAAAAAACTTTTTGCTTCGCGCGATCCATCAATACTACTACTAGTAATCGAGTAATCCCGACTAAAACAGCGCGGTCGGGTCTTTTCCCGCATGATATGCTGGGAGGTTAGCTTAGTTGGTTTTTTTTGGACGAGTAATGCTACACCTACGTAATCGCATGTTAGCTTTGTCTTGGTTCAATAAAAAGCAGAGTTGGTGATGATGGTGTGCCTGTCATCCTGCAATATAGGCCGTCCGATTTATATCTAACGGATAGGAAGGAAAATATGACAATTTACCCGCACTCCTCTCCACATTTGCGACGGCGACCGACGTCCTCCATCTGCGATCTCCATGTACGGGGGCAGGGTTCAAGACGAAGGTGCGGTCTCCGGCGAGGAAGAGTAGAGCATGGGAGACGGACCGGCCAGTTTTCACACCAAGCCTTGCCACCTCCCATGCCCTACTCATCCTCGGAGGAGTCCCCGACCTTGGCGGTGCTGAACGTTGGACGGCGGCAAGTAGGACACGTGGCTGACGGTGCTCCCGTCGTCGACCGCCATCGTGGCCACCGCTTGTGCGGTCGCGTCCGCGTCTGGCTACGCCGCTATTGCGTCGCGAGCGGCGACTTGAGCGAGGGCGGCGACCTTGAGCTTCATCCCCGAGGACAAAGCTCTCTCACAGAGCGTTCGTGCTTCCCAGTCATGGTGGATGTGGTGCCAGATAGCAGGACGATGCGCTACGGTGTGGAGGTTAGCTGGGCATTGCCGCTTTAAGTAGTGCATTCCGGTGAGGCCAAAGCGTCCGGGCGCGTTATTAAGTCGCCGGAGTTTGTTCCTCGGGCACCGAGCCTCTTAATGACGGCATACAGACGGACGGCATGAATGCGGGCAGCTGGCGCCGGCTGGCAAACACACCGCACGACAGCGCGAGGGACGAGGGTTTTTGGTGCAGGGTAGTCAGCTGCGGTCGTGGCAACGTTGGAGATGCCCTTTGCTCACATGCGACCCCACATGTTATGGAAAAAGCAAGAAGACCCGGCATGGTCTTAGGTCCTGGGGATGCAGTTGGCCGCGCTACACCAATCCTCGGACGCGTCGCGGCGTGCGCGCACTTCGGTGCCCCGTGCATCCTCGACGAGTCGGGTGTTGATCTGCTGGTCGTGCCACTTCGCTAACGCCACCCTCGGCACTCTGAAACTGACCGTGTCCAGCGACGATGAGCATGTCGCTCACCGCGATCGCCCTGTCCAGAGGCGGTGCTGGAGCTGCGCCACGTTGCCGGCTCCCACGACCCACATGAACGGTTGCCGGTGGCGAGGAGGCCGTGGGCCAGCTCCTCGATTGGACTAGTCTGTGCCATGTCGTCCTGACAGGTGTGCCCCACATGTCGGTTTCCCTGTTTTCCCGGCCATATTCGAGCGTCGGTGCTCCACGTTGCGCATTAGGCACAGAACAGGTGGTTTTTGTGCCCTGGTTCAAATGTGGTACGGTACCGAGTTGTTACCCTAGCCCCAAATGTGGTGGTTTCGGGTATGTGCCACCCTTTTCCTTTTCAAGTAGTCAAGAGTAACACTTGATTAAGTAGCCGGATGCTGTGCTAAATGTAGGTGTCCGACTATTTGAAAGAATAATTGAGGTGTGCCTGGTCCGTGCCCGCATTTAGGGGTCCAACTTACCATGTTCCGGCAGTAGTAACTATACTATTCCCTGCGTACTCCCTCTGTTTTTATTTACTCCGCATTTTAGCTTTGCTCAAAGTCAAACTTTGTAAACTTTGACAAAGTTCATAGACCGAAATAATAACATATAAAATAATAAATCAATACCATTAGATTCATTATTGAATATACTTTGACATCCTATATATTTTCTATTATAAAATGTTCATATTTATACTCTTACTAGCAAGATGCCCGTGCGTTCCACGTAACATCAAGATGCATTTGTATGACTAGTTTATCTTGTGAGAGAAAAGGATGAACGAGGAAAGGCCTTATTTGCAATTGTGGAGAGGGGTGTGGGTACCTTTTTGCAAAATTGCCATAGTTCCCTTCCTATCCGTCAGATATAAATTGGACGGCCTATATTGCAGGATGGCAGGCACACCATCATCACCAACTCTATTTTTTATAAGAGTCCGTCCGATTTATATCTGACGGATAGGAAGGAAACTATGGCAATTTTGCAAAAAAGATACCCACACCCCTCTCCACATTTGCAAATAAGGCCTTCCCTCCTTCATCCTTTTCTCCCACAAGATAAACTACTCATACAAATGCATATTGATGTTCCGTGCAACGCACGGGCATCTTGCTAGTGTACATAAAAACCGGAGTTGGTGATGATGGTGTGCCTGCCATCCTGCAATATAGGCCATCCAATCTATATCTAATGGATAGGATCGAAACTACGATAATTTACCCGCACTCCTCTCCACATTTGTAGATAAGGCCTTCCGTCGTTCATCCTTTTCTCCCACAAGATCTTGATGTTCCGTGCAAGGAACGGGCATCTTGCTAGTTTTCCATAAACTTGGTCAAATTTTATGAAGTTTGACTTCAGTCAAACCTAATATGCAGAGTAAATAAAAACAGAGGGAGTATCTTACTACGTGACGAGGACAGAAGGGAAAACGAGAGAACTTATTGTTTATTTGAGCCGTTCAAGTATAATCATGCGGCATTGTTTATTTCTCATTCCTCTCCAACCCTCTTCTCCATCGATCATGACGCCCTCCGGTCGAGTCCATCCTCCCGCATGCGTCATTTGAACATTCCGTCGAGTATCATTCGCTTGTATTTCCAATGTTGTAATTTGTACGACAAGCATACAAACAAAGGGTTCGTTTAAAGTTTCACTTTGCCTCCACTATGTGTCGCTTCCCATCTTAGTTCTGAAATCCCATTCGGTTCATGCCCCGACACATCTTGATGAGATCGATTGATGTTGGGGGTCTATGGGGATCAGAGGGAGTATATTGTACGTTCATAAGCGAAACAAACGTATTGTACCCACCTTGTCCTCTTTCAATCGACCTCCGCTCCGGACCCCGAGATGAAATCGAGAGAAAACGAGTGGGGTGCATGTTTTATACCTAAGGCGGATTCAAAATTTTGAACCGGTGATCATAGCATCTGTAAATCATATATAAAGGGTATTCAATGTTCATTTCGCTTTTGAACATACAATATACTCCCTCCAATCCTTTCTAGTTTACATATAAGTTTTATGTGTAGTCAAAGTATCTCTTCTTTTATCAAACTTACAGAAAAAAGTATGAACATTCAACAACGCCCAATCAATATTGTTAGATTCATACGTACTCCTAGATTTGTATTCAAATAGAGATGGTTTCCAATTTGTTTTCAACCACGTGAATGTGCTTGTTCTCACGCATGCTCTTCCTACTAGGATTTCGCCACGTATAGCCAGTCCAATAGTAACTTTTTTAAGCTCCCTGTCCAATAGTACTAGTGGAGTACTGACAACATCTGTAGTAGAGTATGCAGTGCTCATAGTACTCCCTCCTTCCATTTATATAGGGCCTAAGAGCAAGTCTATTAATAAGGCCTAGTCAGCAGGCTATAAGACTTGTCATGTCATTAAAATCCTACTTGGAGGTGTGAGAATAGAGGAGAGAGAGTGAGGCAGGCTCTTATATTCTACAGCCCGGCCATAACACATAGATCAAGAAAAAAAGTATGCATGCAACTCTCTTCCAATCATATACCTTGCTCATGCAAATGTTAAATGCTTAGAGCCAACCTAATAGCCATTAAGAGCCAACTTACATGGCACTTTTGCCGATGTGAATGAGAGAGATGTGGAAAAGTAAGGGGAGTGAGCTCTCATGCAAGAGCCTAGCTATATATGCATTCCTAGGTAAATACAATAAATATGAAGAAAGAGATAGTAGAGAGGAGATGGGAAAAAGTACTAATACAATAGCCAACCTTTTATATTAATTTTTTGCGAGAAATAGCCAACCTTATAGCCCTCACTATTGTACGAGTGCATATAGATGATGGCTATAGATGACAAGGCAGTTCCTTATAGCCATCGGCTGGCTATATTATTAACCATGCTGTAATGCGTTCTTCAAAACCGCCTCTGACTATTGACAAGATTAATAGTACATGAGATGTATAATGTGAAAATTATACCATTGGAAGCTCCTTTCACATACGAATTTGACCGTATGCTTTGTGTAAGTTGCATGTCATATATTATTACTCTAACATTTGGTCAAAGTTAGCCTCGAAAAATGCATTAGGCCCTGTAGACGGAAGGAGGGAGTAGTAGTGGAAGTGGATCCTCTGACGTAGGATCCCTGCCTTACCCTCCCTTTCGGTCACTTACTAGCGGACCAACGCTTGCTAGGCCCCGCATGTCAGTTACTCAATGGGTTCGGCTACGTCAGGGGATCTTCATCCATAGTATACTCCCTCTGCTTTTATTTACTCCGCATAAATGACGCGGGCGGGGGAGGGGGAGGGACGTCGGTTTGCTATCAATCGGTCCCTGGCGGCGAAAACGCAAGACGCGCTGCTCCATTCGGTGAACAACGTGGAGTGTCCAGCGTGCCGGGGTGCAAAGGGAACGCGACAAGAGCGATGTACAGTCAAAACCGATTGACCTTCGCTGCTCGACCGAAACCACTATTCACACCAGAACCTTCGCTGCGTGGCCTACGCTAGTTACTGCCCCAAAACCACACCTCCTCTCCAGCCCATTCCCCCACCTTTCGATCCCCTAGCCCGCATCAAGTGTCCCCTAGTTCGCCGGAAAGCCATGGTGCGCCGCAAGATCACGTACTACAAGATGCTGACGCCGGAGCACAGCGTAGAAATCGCGGCGGCGGTCGGCGCCACAGACCTCCGTTCCCAAGCTCGCTTTGCGGCGGGCCAATCCCCGAGTTCTCTGGAGCCAAGCTACGAGGAGGAGGAAGCCAATCCAATGTTCATGGAGGAGGACGCGGCGCAGAAGGCCCCCGATGGTTATGAGACGATGGACGTCGACTTCGTGCCGGCGTTCGGGTCCCCCATGGTGCAGGCGGACCAGCGGTTCAACCTGGCGATACTAAAGGAGGACCGGGAGGCAGAGGCTCAACTCGACACGGAGCGCGCGCATGCCGCTACCATCGAGGCTCTCCTGCAGGCGGAACCGGATGTCGTGGATGTGAACCGGGCGGCGGAGGCTCAACTAGACGCGGAGCGCGCGGATGCCGCTTCCATTAAGGCCCTTCTGCAGGCGGAACCGGACGTCCTGGACTAGAACCGGGCGGTGGAGGCTCAACTCGACACGGAGCACGCAGATGCCGTTGCCATCAAGGCCTTCCTGCAGGCGAAACCGGACGTCCTCTACTTGAACCGGGCGGTGCTCTCGTCCGTGCAGAGCACCCGCACGCTCCACGTGAACGAGTAGCTGGAGGCCGAGGACAACCACGGTGTGGAGACACACGTTGGCAGCTACGGCTGGTTCGCGCTGGCAGCCAAAAACGACGAGGCCGCCTCGTTCCGCGAGCAGTGATAGTTTTTCTTTATGTTGTTGTTTTTAGGGATCTTTTGCTGTGTAAAAACATATATTCTTATGCAAGTCACCTGACTTTCATCATTTGGGTCAGTCTACCATTTCAGGCGGTTGGATGAATATCCAACGTGTCCTAACCATTCTTCCTCATCTCTTCTTTTTCCCCAACAGACCATCGCACGGGTCGTACGGATCCACCCCAACATGCGGTTGGATAAACATAATGTATGAACGAAAATTATCTGTCAGCGGTAGCACGTGTCTGCGAGGGTGCATTCCCTTGGTTGGGTTTGCGGCGTGCAGGAGCGACTGTGTGAGGCTGCGGTGCGACCGCGGCGTGCAGGAGCAACCGTGTGATGGTGCGGTTCGATACAACTCATCGTTTGACATGTCAATTAATGCGTAATTTTTTCTCCAAAGCCCAAAGAGCTAACCATCTCACTCCTCATCGCTTGATTAATGCAGCGCCATGCAAACAAACCTTCTCACTTCCGCATGCATGCAAGGGTATATTAATGTCCTTGGTTGCTAGTACGAGGCAAACCCCATCAATTTTGCCACGATTAGTGTTAGTGGCCTTTTGCAAATTGTAATTTTGATATACTGGCCTGGTGTACAAAGTGCGTTCGACGGAGAACACCATTGAGGGAGACCACGGTAAGTCCTTCGCAAGTGCCGCCTGCAAGCCGAGACCACCGCCTTATTTGCATCCAGGAAGTCCGTTGAACCAAAGGACGCGTAAAAGTACTAGTACACTATAGCGTCATCCGTCCAGCTTAGTGCGGTGAGGTGGTTTCTCGAAGAAGACGATGGAGAAGCGGAGTCAGCGGAGAGTGAAATAATGGTTGCTTCATCCGTGCTTTGTGTTTTGACGCCTCATTGCTTTGTGATTTTTGATTTGTGATAGAAGGCACATGGGAGTAGACTCTGTGCTCTATATTGTACATGCATCCAAGTACGGGAGAAAGAGGAGAGATGTTGCATTTTTTATTCCTTCAATCAATCAATCAGGGAGCTTCGGTTCCATCTTTTTGGCTTTGGCAGCACCGTCCACTAATGGTTCCCATCGATGACAAAAGTTATTTTCACATTTTACTACACATTGTGGATGCCCTTAACCATACCACTTGGTTTTGCTCCTGTGTGCTATCTATACAAATCTCAATTATATTGATCTAAAAAATTATAGAATCAAGATTAGTAAAAAGGAGGTGATTTTTCCGTGCGGATGGAGGGGGAGATTTCTTATTTTTAGAGGACGTTGGCCTAGCGGTTTGCTAACATGCGGTCCCACGTGTCAGTGCTTTACCAAGCCGATCTGTGTCCCACATGAGGCAGAACAACGGCAGAAGCAACACGTGGTTAACTTGAAGAAGATGAGGGAGAAGCGGATTCAACAATGAGTGAAATGGGTCCCTCCAACTTCTTTTTTAATAGCATTATTATTACTTCGTCCCTCCAACTTAACTGCGGAAAGGTGCAGCTTTCTGATTTGACGACTCATTGCTCATTACTACGTCGGCGCCATGACTGGGGTGCTTCACCCCTGCTGCTCTGCACTGTATTTTGGTATGGCACGTGGACCCGGTAGCTTGATGTCCCACATGTCAGCGAAAGGGACTAGAACATTTATGAAAGCGAGCGCTCCACTCTTACGATGGAGGAGTACACGACACGGCGGCCTAGTGAACTGTCACTTGTATTGTATACTAGTACTATAGTTTTGCTGTTTCGCACGATCCATCGATACAAACCCGATTAAACAGGAAAGGACGGGATTTTTCCCGCGCGGTAGATGATACTGGCCATACATTTCGAAGGCAATTTTAATGTATGCAAAGTGAATAATTTAGTAACAATATGATATCTAGTAAAACTAAAAACACATACGATTTATTGTGTTAGAGTGTAGTAGTTGTGCTCTATTGCATAGTTGTTAGATGTAACATGCGAGAACGTGTAGAGATGTAGTTTTTGGAGGGCCTACAGAGAGAAAGCATAATACGGTCACCGAACTTCAGAATACGCTCATTACGGTCACTATATATGTTTTGCGGTGATTATACGGAACTTGCTTACCGTTCAGCATCGGATTGCACTCTGTTGACCGGCCAAATAGTCTGCATAGCACCATGTTGACTAGTTAAATTGACCATGTTTCTTGTGGGTCCCACCTGTGAGTTCGCATAAGAAAAATGTCAGATAAACATAAATTTACGCAGGCGCGACAAGACTCCAACCCGTGCACGGGAATCACCTGGTTGCGTATGTGTCTGTCAGGGCCTGATGTGTGAGCATGCACGTGTAGGTTGAGCACTTGAGCGTGAGAGTGTGTGTTGGTCGTGTGGTGTGTGCATGCATGTGTGCGTGTGAGTGTTGCGTGCGTGCGTGGCTGCGTGTGTACGTGTGAGTGTTGTGTGCGTGCGTGGCTACATGTGTTCGTGTGATGTTGCGTGCATGCAGTTCATGTGCATGCGTGCATGTGTGTATAATCACCACACCAACTCTTGTGTGTCAAAACAGACGACTCATCATACCAATACAAGGCCACCTTGTCCGATGTGCCCAACCACCGCCCAATATTTTTTTGTCGTTTGTTTTCATTCTTACTAGCAAGATGCCTGTGCATTGCACGTAACATCAAGATGCATTTGTATGACTAGTTTATCTTTGTGAGAGAAAAGGATGAATGAGGGAAGGCCTTATTTGCAAATGTGGAGAGGTGTGTGGGTACCATTTTGCAAAATTGCCATAGTTTCCTTCCTATCCGTCAGATATAAATCGGACGACCTATATTGCAGGATGGCAGGCACACCATCATCACCAACTCTGTTTTTTTATAAGAGTGTAGAAGAGTAGATACAAGCCGACAGGTGGGCCCAAATGGTTGTGAGATAATGTGATGCAAGACTAGAGGTGCCACATGTAGCGTTTAACTGGTCAACAAGTCGTGTCTTGAGCAAATACAGAGTTGTACGATGAGCCCGTGACTATATAATAACCACAAAACGTAAATGGTGACCGTAATGAGTGGATTCTGAAGTCCAATGTACGTATCGTGCTTGCGCTCCAAATACAATGATCGTCACTATATATATCGCGAGAGAAAGATGAAACATGTGTGAATGTGCTGGGGGCTTGATTTTAGAGGACCTGGAGATAGTTTGTGTGCGTACGTGAAAGGAACATAGATGGGGTGTATGCGATGGGGAGAGAGATGCTCTTTGTTTCTCTTTATTATGACTAACTTTATATATACTATAAAAATATAAAAATTCATAGTGCGGAATAAATATCATTGTGGGCACCATGCAATAAATTAACGTTCATACTCCTCCATATAACTTTGTAATGTTGTATATATGTAGAAATTCCAAAACAATTTTTGGCCACACTTTATTCAAAAGGAATGTTGTATGCGAAATAAACGTGAAGAGAGGGCTTTTTATATCACTGGGGTACGTGGTGTAACATGTGTGAATGTGTAGTTGATGTATTTGGCAGGGCCTAGAGAGGTATGTGTGTGTGTTACGTATTCGAGAGAGGCATGGATAGACGGGCCGGCAGAGGGAGGGGGCCGTGGGAGAGATAGCACGAGAAATGAGAGAGGTCTAGAGAGAGAGACTAATATGATGTCATGGAGAGAGATTCCCTTGAGTGTGTATATGCAAGGGGGAGGGGATAGAGGCACGAGGAGATTTTTTGTGGTGTCTGTGTTGGTATGTGTGGGTGTGATAAGATAACGAGACCTGGGGCAGAGGGTGTGTCATCGCGTGAGGTCCGGTGGGTCCAGGTGAGGCCCTTGGTTCGGTTCTTGCGCCACATTGGTCGGCCCGTGACGCGTTTAGGGAGACCCATGGATGACTTGTCGTACATGACAAACATAGCAGAATTGTGAAGGACTCTGTGTCCACTGACAAAGCCGGCTAGGATTTGTAACCCTGGGTTCTCGGACTAAGGTAACCCCTTATCTCTGATATTACTATTCATCCAACCTAACTTTAAGGGGCATCCTACAGAATGCTTTATTAGAATCATACTAGTCAATTAGGAAGAGAGGTGTGAGACAGTGCGTGAGAGACAGACCTAAAGATAATTTGCGTACAGGAGATACGGAGGCAGGTCTATGTATATAGAAAGGGTCGATGGGGATTGTGCGTGTGTATGCTTGTGAGAGGAAGAGTGCTTGTGATAAAGGTTAGTGAAAACAGTCGTAAATGGTTACGAGAGGGGGGAGGGTTATATCGAGAGCATGTATGCGAGAAAGACACCTCGGGAGAGAGTGTGTGAGCATGTGTGAGAGACCATCAATGGAGAGTGAAACTACACGTAAAAGACTGATGTACACATTGATTAAAGATATAAATTGTATCCAAATATTAGGATGGGATCATGATATTTGCAATTCGCGTAAGGAACGGCCATTGATCCATCAGACATCTCGATTCTATCGAATTTGAGCATGTATATGTTATTATTCGACATAATTGATCCACATAGTTAGTCTTTTGAACTCTAGGCAATACATTGATTTAGCAATCGAATATAAACATGAGTATGGTTCATGTTGTGTGTGTAAAGCACATTATACATACGAAAGTTACACAATGAACATTATAAATAGCTAGCTATGAACTAGTATACATTTGAATTCAACTTAAGGTGGTTTTAAAAAATCGAATTCAACATGAAGTCCATTCAATTATTTTAATTCGATATCATGGCATTTGTAAATCATACCTAAATTATGGGGCCACCAATCTTTGCTCTGATTTTGTACATAATAGCATATATAGTCGTGTACAAAATAGATTCAAATTTAGCTCCTCCATTCCAAAATAATCATAGTTATAGGATTTTCAAGTGTCAAAATTTCAAAAAGAAGCGGATAATTTAATGAGGTTTTCAAACATACAAGGTCAAATTTAATGTTGTCTATTTAGGTCAATCCTGAAAGTTCAAGAGTACTCTAAACGTGAATGCTTCTGTTTCAAATTTCGAACGAAGCGCCAAAAGAGCCTCTACTCGCCCAAAACTGCGTGAGACCAATGTTTGGTAGTAGAAGGAAATTACTTTTCTAACTCCGACCCGTGAAACCTACCGGCCCGACGTCCGAAGGTCTAAACCGGGGTAGGTTTGTAGCTTCATCTAGACGCGACGCAACCGCCTCCGAAAAACATTCATACACAATGGTCGCCTAAGCACACATGCGCGCAGCCGAAATCGTTCCCGCCCACTATTTGGGACACCTAGGATTACCATCCTACCCCCGACCCGCAGTAAGTCCGAAATTTAAGAGAGGGGCAAAGTTTGTACTTTCCCCAAATTTCAAACAAGCGCGTCCCATCTGTTCAAAAAAGCCAAAAACAAGCACGTCCCAGACCGAAACATGGTTCTCCCTTAGCTCCCCCCGCCCCCGTCCGATTCCCCATTCATACTCCATGGGCGCCAAAACTACCTCTCCACCAGCCGCGAAACCCCGGCGTCCTCCGTCCTCCACTCCATCCCACCCATCAACCGCAGCCCTCCTCCATCACGCCGGAGCCGATACCGCGACGTCGTCGTCCACCGCAGCCTCAACCGCAACGCCCTCCAAGGCTAGTAGTTGAAGCCGAGGTCGAGCCATCCGTACCTGAGCCAGTTCAACCACGTCGTCCTTCGCCTCACTGCTACCGCTCCAACTTCGCCACCATCCACCGCACCGGAGCTGTTCCTGCTACGCCGTCCTTCGCCGCCTCGGATCTGCTTCCCCTCCGCCAACATACGACCACGACAACACAATCAACAATTTGGCCATGGGTTCGTCCAAGCCTGCACCCTCCTCCAAAACATCAGTTTCCCCAGCAAAAAGAAGAAGATCGGCGTGACATGTGGAGGCGACCACACTGGCAACCGGAAATGGTACTCCTCTTCCCTTATTTGTGCAAATCTTACGTGTCTGCTTGCACGGTATTCATCCCATAGAAGACACTAGTTGACTGCTTCTTCTTGATACTAGATGTTCCTAGTTACTCGTGATGCACAAGGTTTCTCCTCACATACTATTTCACCTTAGCTAGAGGTCCGTCGCCCCTAAATTTCAATTCCATGTCAGTTGATTCCCGATTAACGGAAGCATTCCCCGGCGTAACATGCGCTAGTCCGCCTATTACGCCGGGGAAGCAGCGCCTCGGTGTTTATCTTAGGGGCGTGTGGGGCCTAGAGCTGCTGGCGTCCAATCTGGAGGTCGGCCGGGATTAAAGGAATGGCCTGGGGGCGCTGCCAAGCACAGCGGTGGTGTGAGGTCGAGGGGAAGGCGGGGCGGCGGAGGCAGGGGTCTGGGCCGGTGGTCGCTGGCGGTTCGTGAAAGATTGTCAAAAGTGACTGGCGGGAGGTAGACGAAGGCCATCTGCCCGTTCCTTATAGATTGGACGGTTCATAAAAAATCGACTGACCTATTTATTTTCAGCCGACTGTTATCTTGATAGGACCACATGTGGTGGTTCTGGAGGAGTACCTGCATTTCCTGTGTTCATATATTACAAAATCATACGGAGTAGAATCTAATTTGGTTTGCCATGCAATGTTGTAGAGCTATCATATGTCTCCTGTCAATTATTTTTCAGGCACCTGCTATCTGCTACTTTTACAGTGCACTAGTTCTGCACACACTTCACCCATACTCTCACTATTGTGTTTTTATGCAAGGGTATTTCAGACTCTGCTGCCTTCACAAAAGCAGAAAATAAAAGAGAGAAGTTGCTCCAACATGGTACGCGGCTAAGCCAGACATGTTTCAGCAATTTAAAGGCTGCAGTGTCAGCAGATGGAGATAGTAAACGTAGCTCTGGAGTTGATGACCTCGCTCCCAATGAACCACCATCCCAGGTGCCTTCTATAACTTTGCGGTGTCATATGTGGTTGCATGTTGCATATGGTGTCTAGCTTGTATTCCAAAGGCCAAAGTCGGTCTTTATTAAGGTAAGGAAATATATTTTTTACATGAACCACCATCCCGGGAGCACCAGATGTCAAATGGCTAGTGAGGGCACTGGCCGAGCCAGTGACAAGCCCAGCACGGACATGCGTCACCTGGAAGCCAACTAAAAAGCCATGATGGTGGTGAAGCAGCCCGCCTCCCACCAGGCTCTCAGGTCCTAGATTATCATGCTCAGCACTCCAGCCGGATGTCTAGCTTGTATTGCTTCCAATTTGGTTAAATTGCATCTGCTTAGCTTACACACTATACCTTCGAATATGACATGCCTTCCTGTTTTTGGTACATACTAGTACATCTGTCTATTAACCATGTTCTTACATCAAACTAATGTTCTTGTGTATCCCTCATCAATCACTTATGATGAGGCAGTCAGGCAAGTGGACTACTGTGAGAAAATATCCTCGTTTAAAGATTGCAACGCCATCCTCCCCACATGATTCTCAAGAAACAGCAAGGCTAGATGAAGATAGTGAACGAAGCTCTACAGTTGATTACCGCATTTCCCCTACACTAGCGTCACATGTGCTTGCTCTAACTTGGCAGTGTGATATGTGGTTGCATGTTGCATGTGGTGTCTAGATTGTAATTCTTCCAATCTGGTTAAATTGCATGTGCTATTCTACTTAGTTTATACATTATACATGTTAATGTGACGTGCCTTCCTGTTTTTAGTACATAGTACATCTGTCTATTAAGCATGTCCTTACATAAAACAATTGTTTTTTTGTATCTCGCATAAATCAATATGACGAGACACCTTTTGTATATGCAGTGTGATATTAGTTGCATCTTTCATATGATTTATAGCATGCGCTGCTTCTAATTTGTTGAAATGCCATTTATGATGGGACGCTTTTAACTTGGCAGAGTCATATTGGTTGCATCTTTCATGTGGTGTCTAGCTTGCATTGCTTCTTATTTGTTGAAATGGTTTCTGCTTAGTTTACACAAACAGTTGTGAATATGCCATGCCATGTCGTCCTGTTTTTCATATTATTCCATCCTGGAATCATGTGTTTGCCTAGTGATTGTCAGTATCATGCATGAATGAGTTCTGAAGAGTGAATTTTATTGCTTTTTCTTGTCGGTTTTACTTGACAATTCAAAATCAATAAAGCGGAAGGAAGTTAGCAAGGCAGCAGATGATGGTGCTCCTTCAAAACCGAGGGCCTCTACAGATTCTACTCCTCCATCCCCCCAAGATGATTTCCAAGACAACACATGCGTAGACACTCAATGTAGCTATGTTGATGATGAGCACGTCTCCCCTATTGCACCATCACAGGTGCTCCCTCTAACTTGGT
Source organism: Aegilops longissima (assembly GCA_021605205.1). NCBI lineage: Eukaryota > Viridiplantae > Streptophyta > Magnoliopsida > Poales > Poaceae > Aegilops > Aegilops longissima. The sequence continues at coordinate 91,313 of JAHIAM010006642.1, read as the reverse complement.
ATTGTTATATGTGGTTGCATGTTATGTATGATGTCTAGCTTGTATTGCTTCTAATTTTGTTGAATTTCATCTGCTTACTTTACACATTATACTTGTGAATAAGACACGTGTTCCTATTTCTAGAACATACAATATCTGTCTATCACACCATGTTCTTACATCAAAGTAGTACTGTTGTGTAACCTACAACAATCACTTATCATAAGACACGTTTGACTTGGGAGTGTGATATAGGTTACATCTCGCATTCTTTTATAGCTTGTACTACTTCTAATTTATTGAAATGGAACTTATGACGAGACAGTTTTAACTTGGTCGAGTGATATTCGTTGCATCTTTCATATGGTGTCTAGCTTTCATTGCTTCTAATTTGTTGAAATGCCTTCTCCTTAGTTTACACATCATTAGCTGTGAATATGCAATGTTGTGAATATGCAATGGCACTAATGATGATAGACCTCTAACTTGGTAGTGTGGTTGTTTGCATCTTGCATATGATTTATTTATTGTACTGCTTCACATTTGTTTAAACGGCATTTATGATGAGACACTGTTAACTTGGCAGAGCGATATTTGTAGCATCTTTCATATGGTGTCTACCTTCCATTGCATTGCTTCTAATTTAGTTAAATGTCTTCTGCTTAGTTTACACATCATAGTTCTGCTTATCTCATGTCGTCCTGTTTTTCGTACATATTAGATCATCCTATCATGTGGTTGTCTAACATCAAAGTTCAGTTTGTCTGTATCACACATCAATTTGTTCTGAAGAACTAAATTGTTATTCGTTTTTCTTGTCGGCTTGACTTAACATGGCATAGAGAAAGAGGAAGCAAGACAGAACGATAGGGAAAGGGAAGCGGAAGAATCCTGCAGATTCTGCTGGTACCGATGGTGCAATAGAAGGTCAAAGTCCAGCGGAAAATTGTACCGACAGGGTATCCCGTGCTACATGAGCTGCAGAACAAGCCAAACAGAAAAAATAGCTGCCACCAAACAAGCAGAGACAACCCTAGTTGTTGCAACACCTTCCACAGTACCACCAGCTGCATGATTTGCTCGTTGGTCAACTCAGCTAGCAGCACGTTCCCAAGCTACCTTGCCACCTGACACTACTTCCGAAGCACTCTTGACAAAAGATGAGTTGGCAAGATCAGATGAACTTTGTGAGCTTCAACAGCAAGAAGGTACTTGCTGGAGTCAAGTCACAGTTGCATGCTTCTTTATATGTAGTCTCACAGTTTGATGTACACTAACACTTCATATGTTTGTTGTTGGACTAGCACCTAGGCGCAAGAGGAAACAAACATCTGGGATAATGCTCGATAGGTTAACTAAATCTAGAGGAGGAAGAATGGAGATCCGTTTTGAGGCAGGTTTAAAAAGGCCACGTGATGCTACAGAATCAGCCAAGTTAGTATCAGAGGCAGCGGTTGTTGTTAAGTGTCATGTACGTATCCTCCCAACATGGATTCACTACAGGAATGACAAAGACGAAACCTAGTTCAACACCTTCCTCGACCTATATTTGCAAGTATGGTTATGTATGGAAACTAGTAATATCGTCTTGCTCTGTCCAATTCTTTCTAGGTTGCTGATAATGAGACTCCCATAATTTTCAACAAATGAGGTTCAAGTTGGATAGCCAAGATGATGCAACCAGACAAGCTTGCACCCATGTTTTCAAGTATTCTCTGCGACAGTATCGGTATAACATGAGGAAAACTCACTTTGAAGGCAAGGCTAACAGTGAACTTGCCCAAAGATCTCCAGTGGAAAATATATCGGATGAAGACTGGAGAGGCCTCGTTAAACACTGGTCCAGTCCGAAGTATCAGGTACATTATATATATGTGATCATATCACATGTTGAAGTCCTATTTACGCACTGCCACACAAATCTATCTTCTTGTAGGTGAATTGTTCAAAGAACAAGGCCAACCATACGAAAGTGAAATTCCAACAGACGACAAGATCTCGTAGCTATATTTCACACTGCGAGGATCTTGTAATTAGCTGCTGTTTCACTCTTTTCACTCTACCATATTATCAGATCTATATTGACTTGTTCCAAATGTAGAGGAAAGCCCGCAAGGACCAAAAAGTACCTGAACCAAATGCTGTAGAAATCTTCAAGGACTGTCACACTAGCAAGACGAAGGGCATGACTACACCAGTCAAAGCCGCTGTTGTAAGTTCTTAATCCTCATGCCTTTTAACTACTACTTACTCTGACTCGTGCCTTGAACTGCATGGTTTGCAACCAATGTCTATTACTCTTTTCAATTTTATACACAATTGTCTTAGCGTATCATTGCACCTTACAAGGTTTAAATGAGAGGAGTGATGTTCCTTTGATCTTGACATGTAATCTAGTTCCATGTTGGACTTGCCCACACAACGTTACAATTTCATGTTTGTCTGTTCTCAGTTGTTTTGAGATATGAATGATGTCATACTATGCTTACCGTATTATAAACTTTGTCTCTTTATCCTTAGCTGTCAATAAAATGTGAAGAAATAGACAATAAATTAGCCATGGTACAAGGTCATATGTTTGGATCCTGGTTTTATTATGTACTTTGCAGTAAAATACAACTAATATTTTACATGGGTTCACCAGAATAAGTTCTGTATATAGACCAAAGCTATTTTGTTTGGTTTTGTTGCCTCCTTAATATCTTCGCCTGTTATTACTAATGTAAAAACTCAACTTTTCAGCAAGCTATGGAAAAAATGGTGGAACCGCCACCTTCAGAAGGTGGCGAGGCAACTATAACCGCAATGTCAGCTCTTGCTATAGTGGGTCAGTACTTGTCCACTAACAGTGCCAAAAGCACGTTCTTGCGTAATATTGGGTTGGTTGTTAAGGCAATCTCTTCCAAACTGCCTCATGATCAAGATATGCAAGCTCAAAACAATGTTATATCTGCGCTCCAGACACAAGTCCGTTCCCTCACAGAGACCCTTTGTGAAACAAGGATAGACATTGTTCGATGTCGTCAAGATATGCATGGTTTTGAAACCAGACTATCAGACATTTGCTATGTTGTTCGGGAGCCTAGGAGAAATGAAGGCAAAGGTTATGGTGCTCCATCGGACAATACAACATGAAAACGTAACAGTCAGGTCAAATGAACTCAGCTTCTGAACTTTTGGTGGTGCATTTATCTGCCACACTGTTAACTTTTATGCCAACCTTCCTTTTGTTTTATAGTTGTAATTTGTTTTGTTGCGATACAAAATTTGTTCTTAACATGCAGCCGCCGGTTGAAGAAAACAGCAAGCCATTTTTGTATAGTGTAGGGTGTTCCCTATATTTGCACTGGTGGTGATCTTTGATGCCCAGTGGATGTAATCTGTGCAATCGCCTTAATAGCCTAGAGTTAGTTTCGGGCTTATTTATTTCCTAGTCTCCTTTTTCCCTGGTTTGCTAGTGGCCGCAACAACCATGGGCCATATACGGACCGTGGTAACCATGACCCTGCTATGGGCCGTAGGATCCATGGGCCTCCTACGGGCCGTCTTTAAATGGGCCTCCAACACGGCCGTAGAATCGGTGGGCCTCGGGTCATCGGATAAATGGGTCTACATGGGCCGTAAACGGGCGTAATTGGTATCGGCCTAGCACGGTAACGGGCCGTTAACAGCCTTAGGACAGCAAAGGCTTAATTCTGTCACAGGCATAACGAGTCGTTAATGGGCCAAAATATATGACAGACTAGAATCGGCGCAATGGGTTAACAAGCCAGGAACGGGCCGACTCTTAGGGGAACATGCCAGTAATGGGCCGGAAGTAATCAACGACTGGAAAGGAGCCCAAGCACGTATGGGCCGTCAGTAGGCCGAAAGCTAACACGGGCTGGAAACGGCCCATGTGAATCATGGGCCGTTAATGGGTATTACTGTTTGTTATGGGCCGGAGTCACCGCGGGCCACTTAAGGGCCTAAAGATACGAAGGCCTCATATGGGCAGAAAGACGTCATGGGCCATACATGGGCCGAAAGTGAAACGGGCTGGTGTTATATTCGACGGCCCACATGACGTTGTTGGGCCGATTTTGGGTAGGCCCTAACGGGCCGTGAGTTACCGGGCCATAAAATGGGCTATTTTCGAAGAGACCGTTAACAGGCTTTTCATGGACCAGCCCGCTAACTTTTGACCAAGTCAAACGGGCCGGCCTTTGTAAGCTAAATGGGCCGGTGGTGGGCCGTCGCACGTGTCGACATATCATAGGCCCCTATCTGACCCACTGATGAGATGACACGTGTTTCCTCCCGCCAATCGGAATTTTACATGTGGAAATTTCCCGATGGTCCGGGCTGTTAACGGGTTATCGGATCCAAAACCGGACCCGGTAGCTTAACGGCGACCCGTTACGGTGGATGCCACGTGTCGGTCACCCTTGACGAAAGCACTTCTGTGATGCGCGGTTTATCGTCATGGAAGTGGACACTTCCATGATGATAATTTTGGTAATGGCATGGAACACTTCTACGACAGCGCATGTATGACTATCTTGATTATGTCATAAAATTGTCATGGATGTACATGCATGATAGATAACATGACCTACTATGACAAACACGTATCATCACGGAAGTGTATTTTTTTGTAGTGGGAGGCCGAACTGGGGAGGAACCCAAGTAGGATTCCTCCTACTTGGGGCACCCCATGGCTGCCTCCCCTCCCCTCCCACCTATATATACGTGTGGAGGGGGCGCCTAGAACAAACAACAACAATCGTTAGCCATGTGTGGCGCCCCCCTCCACAGTTTACGCCTCAAGTCATATCTTTGTAGTGCTTAGGCGAAGCCCCGCGCACATCACTTCACCATCGCCGTCACCACATCGTCGCTGACGGAACTCATCTTCTTCCTCGACACCTTTGCTAGATCAAGAGGGCGAGGGACATCATCAAACTAAACATGTGCAGAACTTGGAGATGTCGTACGTTCGGTGCTTTATCGGTCAGATCTAGAAGAAGTTTGACTACATCAACCGCGTTGTCAAACGCTTCCGCTTTTGGTCTATGAGGGTACGTGGGCACACCCTCCCCCTCTCATTGCTATGCATCTCCTAGATAGATCTTGCGTGAGCATAGGAATTTTTTTGAAATTGCATGCTATGTTTCCCAACAGCTAACCTATACTTATAGTGGCCTCGGTCCTCTTCCCCCAAAACGTAGGCGGGAAGGGATCCCATAGTGGCCAATTTTAAAGGAAACAAACAGTACATCTTATCCCGAGGAAAGGTGGTCTTCGCGTGCAAAGCTTCTAGTCGTGACGCAGCGGTGGGCTCGACGATGACAGATGTCTTGCTGATACGTCCATTTTGCATCATGTGTTCTTACTGTTATTTATAATGTTTTTATCCATAATAATGCTTTTTGGAGTAATTCTAATGCCTTTTCTCTTATAATTTGCAAGGTACACACCAAGAGGGAGAATTCTGCCAGCTGGAAATCTGGACCTAAAAAAGATATGCCACCCCACCTATTCTGCACAACTCCAAATGAGCTGAAACTTCACGGAGACTTTTTATGGATTATTTAAGAAATATTGGAGCCAATAAACACCAGAGGGGGGCCACCAGGTGGGCACAACCCACATGGGCGCGTCAGGCGCCCTGGTGGGTTGTGGCCTCCTTGTAGCGACCCGACCTCACACAGTCAAGTCTCTGTGCATAAGTGTCATCCCTGGATCGGTAATGCTGACACACACAATACTCAAAGGATTTATAACAGAGTAGCAATCACACACTTATTACATCGAATGTCTTAAAAGAGAACTTATTACAATAAATATGGCTTAAGTCCATCTAAATAAGATAACAACGGAAGGCATGGAAGATAAAGTGAGTCCATCAACTCCAACAACATAGCTGAGTGCACGACAACAACCTAGCGCACCTTACTTTTTGCCTGAAAAGTCTGCAACATGATATGTTGCAGCCCGAAATGAGTCAGCACATGGAGTATGCTGGCATAGTAACACAGTAGAGCAACGAACAAGTAAATGCTATCACTACATGCATATATGGCCGGTGGAGGCTCTATGGTTACAATGTTTTTGTGAAAAGTCATTTTTTTCCTACAACAAAGGAATATATTTTATTTAACTATCATGGTAGTTGAAACATTGAGAATGGTACCCCCCCATCTCAAATACCAAATTAAAAGTAATTATCAACCCAACAAATTAATTTAGAATGATGAGATCCATAGGATAATCCAAGAACCAGATACTCAAGTTGTCCATAACCGGGGACACGGCTAATCATGATTAGTTTGTACACTTTGTAGAGGTTTGCGCACTTTTCCCCACAAGACTCGATCTCCTCCATTGGATTTCTCGCACTACATGGTGTTTGAGAAACGGATGACCGGGACACAGTCTTTCAGAAGCATTAACTCTAACCCCGGGTAGACAGTACCAACCTACATCCCCTACATCCGCTAGCCTACCACCGAAGAGGTCATGCAACCTACTCAACTATGCTAGAGCCCATAATAGCTTGTGGATGCACACGGAAGTTTCTAGCATGAATAATCTTACGATCCCTTTGAGCCTGGGTGGCGGACCATAGGAGGATCACACGGTATAACACCGGGATCTCCTAGGACAACACTGGTATAACCCCAGGTGCCCAAACCAACAATCCACCCAGATGAATATTAAAGTTGCCACCTTAAGTTGAACCATTAATTAAACAATCTCACATCTGTCATGGATCTCTCAAACCAAACCACATCTACGAGCATAGCATGGCAATATAAGAATAACGTAGAAGTAACTCCCAAGGGTTTAGTAATAAACAAGACAATAGGTTCTACCTTATCATCTACTTCCCAATACCCACAAGTTAATCACATCCTATTCATGCAGTGTTTGAGTATTGTAACTAATGCATAAAAACTGGGTATGAAAAGAGTATGATCAATGTGTTACTTGCCTTGCTGACGATCCGCAAAATCTAGTGACTCGTAGTAGCACGCTTCGCACTCTGGTAATTCTATCGCAAACAAACAATAGCACACATAAGCATTCAAGCATATATGCAAGGGTAAAACTCAAATAAGAAGATCAAATATGAAAACTCAGCTGAAGAGATTCGATCTGCAAAAAGAATCAACCAAATCTGAGCTATGGAACTGAAACTATGGTCAAAAGAACTTCAAAATCAAATCTGCTCGAAACCAAATTTTAAATTGTCAAAACCTTGTTCAAGTTGATTAAATAGAAAGAGGGTTTCAAGACGAAGATTTTGGCGTTGGTTTCACTGGATTTGGACAAACGTTTAAGAAACGACGAGCGTTTGAAGATCAGGGACTAATGTGCGATAAAAGAAATCGCGAATAGGTCTCTGGGTGAAATAAAATAAAAAGAAAAGACTAACGAACGAATGTTCGCTGTCTGAACCTAACCGGCGAACAACGTTCGTAAAAATGAATGAACGGACGAACGTCCGCTAAATAAATAAACCGACGAAAAAGCGATCTAATAAATTAAACTGGGGAAACTAAAAAAACCGGATCTAGATCTAGATCTAGGGTTTACCTAAAAAAAAACCAAAAAAAACCACGGCAACTCCGGTGAGACTCCGGCAACGGCGGCGGCGGCGGCGGCGTGGCACACGGCTCAAGGCGACGGCTAGGGTTTGGGCGGCGAAGTGGGCTGGCGGTGGGGTGGGCTGCGGGGCAGGGGGCCGGCTTATAAAGCCTGGGCGGCGGTGGAGTCCGGTTCGGCCACGGCCCGTTTAGGTCGGTGCGAAGGCTTTTTTAAACAGGTTTCGCCGGAAAAATCCTAGAAAATAAATTAAAAATCTAAAAATACCAAAACAAATTTTCACCGTCTAAATAGAATATTTAGAACGAAGTGAACATTTTCTTGGCCTAAAAATGCACAATTTTCTAATTAAAATAAAATAGCGATAAAATCTAAATAAAATTATTTATTTGATTTTAATATTTTTCCTCCAATATTTCATTTATTTTGGAGAAGTCATATTATCTACTCTCATATATTTTAGTACTAAATATTTCAGAGAGAAAATAATTAAATCAAAATGATCCTCTTTTCAATATTTGAGAAAAATTCAAATATGAAAATAATAAAATCCCCAACTCTCTCTGTGGGTCCTTGAGTTGCTTAGGAATTTTAGGATCACAACCAAAATGAAAATAAAAATATGGTATGCATATGATGACCTATGTATAACATTCCAAATTGAAAATTTGGGATGTTACAAACCTACCCCATTAAGATGAATCTCGCCCTCGAGATCCGGGTTGGCTAGAAAATAGGTGTGGGTGGTCCTTCCGTAGATCATCCTCTCGTTCCCAGGTGGCTTCATCCTAGGTATGGTGGCTCCATTGAACTTTGCAAAAATTGATACCCTTGCTGCGACTGACTCGGCTCGCAAACTCGAGAATCTTGAGTGGTTTCTCCTCATAGGTCAAATCACTATCCAACCGAATCGCTTCCAGGGGCACTGTATCTCTCATAGGTATATCGGCCATCTCTGCATGGCACTTCTTCAACTGGGAAATGTGAAATACATCATGAACTCCTAACAGTCCTTCGGGTAACTCCAACTTGTAGGCAACCTCTCCCATACGTTCCAAAACTCGGTATAGTCCTACAAATCTCGGGGCTAACTTTCCCTTAACTCCGAATCGCTTAACTCCTCGCAAAGGTGATACATGAAGATATGCTCTGTCTCTGATTTCATAGACTACCTCCTTGCGTTTCGAGTCTGCATAACTCTTCTGCCTGGACTGAGCTACCTTCAGTCTATCTCGAATCATCTTAACCTTCTCTTCTGACTCTTTGATCAAAACTGGTCCAAACAACTGATGATCCCCAACTTTATCCCACATCATCGGTGTTCTGCACCTCCTTCCATACAAAGCTTCGAAAGGGGCCATCTTCAAACTGGCCTAGTAGCTATTTTTTTATGAGAACTCCGCGTAGGGTAAATTGTTGTCCCAACTAGATCCATAATCTAGTGCACAAGCTCTCAACATGTCCTCCAGAATCTGATTGACTCTCTCGGTCTGTTTTTTTTTGACAGAAAGACTGTAAGGGAACCCCCTATAGTATAATTGGTGCAACAAACCCAAATTGCAAGTACCATGTCTTGAACCTGGGTGGGTAGGAAGGCATCAGCCCCTTCCCACCACTAGGCTATGCCTTAGTCTGCGACTCTCTCGGTCTGTCCATCTGTCTGCGGGTGAAAAGTTGTACTAAACTCTAGCCTGGTACCCAAAGTCTGGTGCAGCTGATGCCAAAATTTTGAAGTGAACTGTGTTCCTCTATCTGATACTATAGTCCTCGGAACTCCATGCAGACATACGATCCTGGTCATATATATCTTGGCCAACTTCGCACTTGTATAAGTGGTTTTCACTGGGATAAAGTGAGCTACTTTGGTCAAGCGATCAACTACTACCCAGATAGAATCATATCCCAATCTGGTCCTAGGTAATCCAGTGATAAAATCATGCCAAGCTTGTCCCACTTCCATTCGGGTATCGGCATATGCTGCAGTAACCCTGCTGGCTTCTGATGTTCTGCCTTCACTCTTTGACATACATCACATACGGCTACATACTCGGCAATATCCTTCTTCATACCCGTCCACCAGAAACGTTCCTTCAAATCCAAATACATCTTGGTGTTTCCGTGGTGTATCGAGTATGGCGAGTCATGAGCTTCCTGTAGTATCAATTTTCTGATCTCGACATTATTGGGCACATAAACACGGTCCTCAAACCACAAGGTGTCGTGCTCATCCTCACGAAAACCCTTGGCACTTCCTTTGCTCATTATCTCCTTTATCTCGGCAATTTCCTTGTCATCCTTCTGAGCTTCTTGAATCTTTCCCAATAATGTTGACTGGACCTCCAATGCTGCAACAAAACCTCTAGGGACTATCTCCAAACGTAGCTCCCTGAGATCCTCCTTTGGCAATCCTCCGCTTACGAGGGTATTGATATAACTCTTCCGGCTTAGCGCGTCTGCTACGACATTGGCCTTGCCTGGATGATAGTGCGGCTTGATGTCATAATCCTTAATAAGCTCCAACCATCTCCTCTGCCTGAGGATCAGCTCCTTCTGTGTGAAAATGTACTTCAAACTCTTATGATCCGTGTACACATCACAACGGTTTCCAATAAGAAAATGTCTCCAGGTCTTGAGTGCATGCACTACAGCTGCTAACTCCAAATCATGCGTGGCGTAATTCTACTCATGCGGTCGAAGTTGATGTGAGGCATATGAAACAACTCTCCCATTGTCGGTGTTCTGGGAACGGGGGTCCCCAGACTTGCCTGCCTGTGGCCTGCGGCGTGGCTCAAGTGGGGGCCCAGCGCAGCCCAGCTTCATCAGCTCAAGCTCAAGACCCTCGCGAGGGGCCAAGCCTCGCGGGGTGGACGACAGGAACCTTCCTCAGGAGCAGCCTCGTCAGGCAGGCTCACGAGGAGGTGGAGAGATCAAGGCAGGGTACCTCACGAGGGTGCCCCATGACGCAAGCCATGACGATCGAGGACAAAGGGGCGCCAGTGGCGCCCGCCTCAAGCAGTTGTCCTTGTTTCCCTTTCGGTGCAAAGGGGGGAAGCACAGGCCAAGGCATCAGGCAAATGTTACCGTTTTGGTGCAACAAGACCAAGACCAGCAGAACGGCAGGATGGAGGTCATCGTGGAGCCTAGGACAGCGTCACCACCAGAGCCTTTGGCAGTCGAAGACCAACTTTAGTCAGGATAAGTGTACTAGATGTTCCCCTTCAAAATGGCCAATTGTTGGCGCCCTTCCTGCTCATTATTTGGGAAGAGGCCCAGGGCCTCCCTCTATAAATAGGACTAGCCACCACAGAGACAAGAGGTCGAACCTACCACAGAAAGAGGGAGAGAGACAAGCGACTGAACTCACCCAAGCAGTTCATCGCACCAGCTCAAGAACAGCCCCTCGCGAGGCTGTTCTTCCCTTGTACTGCTCTTCATCAGCCCCAGAGGCAATCCACCACACCACACACTGGAGTAGGGTATTACACCACCACGGTGGCCCGAACCAGTATAAACCTTGTGTATCTTGTGTTGTTCATCGTTCCTAGTTTAGATCCCTCGCAAACCATTAACGCGTGAGCTGCTAGGGAAAGATCTCCGCGCGCACCCCAGAGTTCGAACCTCAAGGGTCTGCCGGCCCCAAAATCCGACATTTGGCCCGCCAGGTAGGGGGGCACCGGAATCTTTCTTCCGCTGGTCGCGTGTGATCTTCCCTCGTGCCCATGGTCGACGCCGCCGAGCTCGCGCTGAAGCCGCCGGCTGCTCGCGCCACTCGAGTCGCCCAGACGGCTCCCGTGGGCGGACACCCCCGTCGTTCCCCGTCGCCTGCCGCCAACGCCGCCACCGGCCCGGCGGGGAACGAGCAGCAGGCCTCAGCCCTGCACCCATCGGTGAGGCGAGAAGGCCGCACCGCTACTCCCTCGCTCACCCCTGCTGGTTCTTCGTCCCATGCACACCGCGCTCCCATGGAGGCTCGAGCCGCGCTCATTGTAGCGAACGATCTACTACGCTACCGCCCTGTCGAAGACGTCTATGAGGAGTGGCTCGACCGCGTCGCTGAGCTCGTCCACGCTGCAGGGGGCTCCCCCGGGCCGTCCCTCTCGCTGCCTCGCCCTTCACCCTACGCGGGAGGCAGGGAGCCGGAGGTGCCCCCGCCACCTCCTTCCCAAGAAGGTGACCTGGCTCCAAGGCGCGCGGCCCCGGGCCGAGACCCTCCGCGTCCGGCGCTCGCGCAGCAAGAAAGGAGCTGCCAGGAGATCCCTCATCCCCAAGAAGGTGCTCGCATGCTCCCAGCACCAGAGCGCCGCGACCACGCTCCAGCGCCACCGCATCAAGACCCCGCGCTGCTCCAGGCAGCGGTGCATGGGAATCCACAAGAGCAAGCTCCGCATCAGCAGAGAGTCCCGGTGGCCACCGCAGGCTGCCGCGCCTTCACCGCCGAGCTACGCAGCGTCGCATGGCCCGGCAAGTTAAAGCCAGACCTGCCTCCTCGCTACGACGGCACTACCGACCCCGCAGAGTTCCTTTAGCTCTACGAGCTGGGCATCGAAGCCGCCAACGGGGACGAAAAGGTCATGGCAAATTGCTTCCCCATGGCGCTCAAGGACGGAGCCCGAACTTGGCTCCCGGCACAATCTCCTCGTGGGACGAGATGCGCACCCGTTTCATCACCAACTTCCATGGCACTCGCGACCGGCCTCCGGCCGTGAGCGACATGCGCCGCATCAAGCAACAGCCGGAGAGACCTGCGGTATACATCCAGCGCTTCAACAACGCCTACCTCAAGATTCCCAAGGTGACTGAGGAAGCCATCATCTCAGCCTTCTCCGATGGCGTGCGTGATGTCAAGATGAAGGAGGAGCTAGCAATGCATGAAGACCTGTGCACATCCCTGGAGTTGTTCAACTTGGCGACCAAATGCGCTAGGGCTGAGGAAGGGCGCCTCTCCCTCCTTGAGCTGCCGGCTGCCGATCCAGAAGAGAAGAAGCCCAAGGCCAAGGACGTGAAGCGCAAGGGGGCTGTCGTGCTAGCGGCAGAACCAGACACCAAGTGAGGCAAGGATCAGCCCGAGTCATCCAAGGGCAGCCGGTACTGCGTGTACCACGAACTCCACAACCACAACACCAACGAATGCCAAGAGCTCAGGGCCGTGCGAGAAGGGCGCATTGGCCGACGGCTCGAGCGCAATGATCGGGGCTACGGCCGAGGAGGAGGAAGAGGCGCAGGACGCTGGGAAGACCGTGGCCCTCGCCAAGGATGGCGTGACAGACCTTGCGAGGACCGCTGGCAGGACCAGCCTCGCGAGGGAGGTTGGAGGGACCAGCCTCGTGAGGATCGCCCTCAAGGCAAGGCGGGGCTCCCACCTTTGCCACAACTGCCAAGGAGGTAAGAAGACAATCATCAGGACGAGGGGGCTCGGGGCTTCCAGGAGCCGCGCACGATCGCTTGCATCCTGGGTGGCGCTCAGGCCCCAGCCACTCAGCGCATCTTCAAGCAGTTTGCTCACGAGGTGAATGCAGTCCTCCGCAGGCCTGAGGCCACACGCCCTCTCAGGTGCTTGTCGTGCGTTATCACGTTCAGCTCAGCGGATCAGCTCATGTGCGCGGCAACCGTCGGAGTCCTCCCCATGCTTTGCTCACCAGTCATCAGCAACGTGCAAGTCACCAGGACCCTCATCGACGATGGAGCAGGGCTCAACATCCTTTCCGTCAAAACATTCAACGATCTCCAAGTGCCACACGATCAGCTCCAGCCGACCAAGCCTCTCAGGAGTCACCGATGGCTCCACCGTCCCGATAGGGCAAGTTCGCCTTCCCGTCACCTTCGGACGGTGCGACAACTACCGCACCGAGCTCATCGACTTCGACGTCGCCCACATTCACCTGCCATACAATGCCATCCTCGGGTACCCGGCTTTGGCCAAGTTCATGGCAGTGACTCACCATGGCTACAATGTCCTCAAGATGCCAGGAAGCGGAGGAGTCATCACAGTACATTGTGAGGAAAGGGATGCGGTGTGCTCTCTTGAGCGCGCCTTCCAAGCCGCAGCAATCGAAGACCCAGATTACAGGAGCGAGAGACTTCCCGAGGTAATCCCTAAGAAGAAGAAGGCTTCGCCTGGTCCAGGCCCTCGCAAGGGAGGCACCTCCGGAGCCGTGGCATCAGGACCCGCGCCCGTTCAAGGGGCGCCACCCTCTATCGCATAGGAAGGCGCGCCCGGCGCCCTCCTCAGGCGAGGCTCGGGGGCTCTTTCATGGTGAGCCACCGACCTAGCCGAGGTCACGAGGGAGGCGCTTGGGCACCACTTGGAGGCGTGCTTTAAAGCACGTTTCCCTCCGGAAGGTATGAGACAAGGAGGGCCAAACCCTCAGGAGTTCATCGCGAGGAGCACCCAGGAGCTACAGGAGTCAAGAGTCATGCGCGGCTGTCGCCGCCTGCCTGCCGTGGCCCCACATCCAGGTGAGGATGCTGGGCTGCGGATCTGCATCGACATAGGAGGGCTCAACCGGGCCGCGTCTCAGGAGCGCCAATGGCCCTCGCGCATGGGGCGTTGCGAGGGTCCACCTCATAGCTACGACCGCATGCCTTTCGGCCTGCCGAACGCGATCGCCGCCCATCAGCGCCTGCTGAGGTGTGCTCTGGAAGCTCAGGAGGTCAAGCAGCGCGTGGTCCTGGCAGAGATGGAGATGGCTCTCGAGGAACCCCCCGTGCCCCCGGAGCCTCCCGAGGCTCCAGGTCCGGAGGGCTCGTGAGGGCCGGCTTCCTCATCACGCGTCATCCGCTACCTCGACATCTCGCCATCTCCGACCATATCAGGTGACACCTTTCCAAGTTCCGTTTTCAGCTAGGAGCGCCCCTCGGGCTGCATCATTCCCAGGCCGCCTGGGTCCATCCCTGCGGCGTGTATCCGTTTTGCTTATGTTCTTTACTTACCTAGTTGGGGCTGCCCCTCGGGCTGCATTATCCCCAAGATGCTCGGGCCAGACCCAGTGGCGTGGGCTTTCTCCGCACTTATCTAAATGGATTTGCTCATTCATACATAACATGCTTGACCCAATCGCCTGCTCGATTGACACCTACCTTTGGAGCCGCTCGCTCAGGCACGGCACATGCACACGGGTCCGTCCCTGCAACGCCGATAAATCTGAGTGGCTGAGCTCTGGCCGCTGCAGCCCCGCAAGGCGCCACCTCTCCAAGCCCTCGGTGCCCCCTCTCACTCCCTCGGAGCGACCAATGGTTGGCTGGCAACCGTAACGACGAATCTTGTTTCTCCTCGTGATTGGTATGCAGGACCTGCTCCAGGAGTAACGCTGGTGGCATCACGAGCCTTCTCTCCTCCTCTCCGGTGCGATCTGCTTGCACGTTAAAAGGAGGGCACCTGAGCATCGCGACTCATGGGCTCCTACTGGCTCTCCAGCCCTCACCCCCTGGCCTTGACCCACGACATCGCGACCTGCCATACCAGCGGCGGCTAGCTCGCTCGGGGGCCAGGACCGGAGGACGCAGAGCACTATGGAAAGCATGGGGGAGAAGGGAGGAGCTCGCGAGGACCCAAACCAGCAACACCTCGGTTGCCGTCGCGCAGACACGGCACCTCATCGAACGCCGTTCCAAACCCGCAGGATAAATCACACAACAACTGATCCGCCTCAGCGCTAAAACCCCCCGCCTACTGCTGCTCTGCCACGGCAAAGCTGCCTACCTTTCTTGCCCTGCGGAGGCTTCTTGAGCGCTAAAGGGTACCTCCTGAGCATTGCAACTCAGGGGCTCTTACTGGACCTCGGGCCGCTCACCTCCTGGCCTTGACCACGGCATCGCGACCTGGCATACCAGCGACGGCTGAAGCCTACCTGGGGACCGGGACCTGTCGGCGCAGAGCACCAAGCCCTCGTGAGGAGAGAAAGGGGGAGTTGAGCCGGGACAGAACAAACATCTCGCACCGATTCATCATAAGGATATAATGTTCACAAAACACGGCCAGCGCCTTACATACCCCCGCGGGGTGCTACTTCGATTCTTTGCAGGAAATAAAGGTGCTGATCCTAAGGAACGCCGACTACGCGTGCCTCCGCAGGAGACGCCATCATCAACAGTGGGCCACCAGGCGCCGGCGTCAACCCCATCCAGATCACCAACGCCGTAGCTCAAGCGCCCGCCCGCCCGGAAGCGGCGTGAGCTCGGGGCTCAGAGTTATCGCCGCCGCCTCCGAATCGCGAGGAGCTCGGCGGAGTCGCTGGATCCTCCGGCACCTCCGCTGTCGCCTGAGGAGCTGCTGGGGGAGCGATTGGCGAGCCTAGTCCTCGCCACGGCAGGGCCCGGCCGCCTTTCTCGGGGCAGCATTCCAGCCGGCGTCCTTCTGCGTCGAAGACCTTGAAGAACATCAGGGAGGCGCCATCGTACTCGAGGTGGATTACGAGGGCGCCACCTGTCCTGCGGACTCGGGCGATCTCGCTCCAGCCACGGGTCATGTAGACCTTGCCCGGAGCGACGACCGCAACCTCCGCTCCGGTCGCAGGGGTGCTGCAGCCAGCGTGCTGCAACCAGAGCTCAAGAGAGCCCCTCGGCGGGATCTCGAAGGCGATGGAGGGACGAAGACGAATCGAAGATTGAGGAGGCATGGCGACGTGAAGCACAAGCTCTCGGGAGGAGCCCTCGGCATGGACTCCAGGAGGAACGACGCGCACCGCCGTGACCCGCCAACGTCGACGGCGGCGTCGTCCGTGGCGCTCGGCGTCTACTCCTCCAGGGCCCTCGATGCGGGCGTACAAGGGCAGCGGGAACCCCGGCGGTGGCCGCTCGTACCAGGGCCTCGATATCTCCTGCCACGCACCCTCATCTCGGCGGCAGAGGACTAACCGCTTCTTTGGCGGAAGCCGGTCAGGACCCTCTCGGGGGGCCTTTCCCTTCTCTTCTACAGAGAACCAGTGGATGGGTGGAATCAGCATGAGACGGAGCAATGGAGAAGATGAAGAAGAGGAGGAGTATCAGAGGAAGATGAACTGGAATGGCTCGCGCCGTTCCGTACTTATAGCCGGAGGAGGCCAACCGTCGGCCTCCACTATCGCAGGTAATCATGACCCGTTTTTGCAAGCAGGGACTTGTCAAGTCGTGCGGTTGTTGAGGCATCGTGGGGAAGCGGATACGCCCATGTCCAATCAATCGCCATGCGGCGCCCAAGGCCGCAGGCTGTTGGGGCCCGTGGCGCTTCACACTTGCCCCTTCGTTTCTCTGCTAAGCCAAGTCCGGGCGCGCCTTGGGCCCGGGGCTACTGTCGGCGTTCTCGGGAACGGGGTCCCCAGACTTGCTCGCCTGCTGCCCGCTGTGGCTCAAGGCGCCGCCGCCTCAGAAGGTCCTTGTTTCCCTTTTGGTGCAAAGGGGGCAAGCACAGGCCAAGGCATCAGGCAAAGGTTACCGTTTCAGTGCAACAAGACCAAGACCAGCAGAACGGCAGGATGGAGGTTATCGTGGAGCCCAGGACAGCGTCACCACCAGAGCCTTTGGCAGTCGAAGACTAACTTTAGTCAGGATAAGTGTACTACATGTTCCCCTTCAAAATGGCCAATTGTTGGCGCCCTTCCCGCTCATTATTTGGGAAGAGGCCCAGGGCCTCCCTCTATAAATAGGACTAGCCACCGCAGAAACAAGAGGTCGAACCTATCACAGAGAGAGGGAGAGAGAGAAGCGACTGCACTCACCCAAGCAGTTCATTGCACCAGCTCAAGAACAGCCCCTCACGAGGCTATTCTTCCCTTGTACTGTTCTTCATCAGCCCCAGAGGCAATCCACCACACCACACACTGGAGTAGGGTATTACACCACCACGGTGGCCCGAACCAGTATAAACCCTATGTATCTTGTGATGTTCATCGTTCCTAGTTTAGATCCCTCGCAAACCATTAACGCGTGAGCTGGTAGGGGAAAGATCTCTGTGCGCACCCCAGTGTTCTAACCTCAAGGGTGTGCCGAAACCCGAAATCCGACACCCATCCTGCATAAGCACTCCTCCAAGTCCTAAGCGAGAAGCATCGCAATACACTTGGAAATCCTTGCGTATATCTAGCAGAACCAGCACTGGGGTTGTAATCAAACGTTTCTTCAACTCCTGAAAACTGGCCTCACATTCTTCCGTCCATTTGAACTTGGTGTCCTTTCTTCAACAACTCCGTCATGGGCTTTGCAATCTTCGAGGAATTCTCAATGAATCTCCGATAATATCTATGAATCCTAGAAAACTGCGGATCTCTCCAACCGAGGTGGGTGATAGCCAATCAGTGACTGACTTAACCTTGGTGGGGTCTACTGCTATACCTTCTCCTGATATAACATGCCCAAGGAATCCAGCTTCCTTCAACCAAAACTCACATTTGCTAAACTTGGCATATAACTGATGTTCCCTGAGCTTCTCGAGAACTAAACACAAATGCTCCTTGTGTTCCTCTTCATTCTTCGAATATACTAGGATATCATCAATGAACACCACGACAAACTTATCCAAGAACTCCATGAACACCTTATTCATCATACTCATAAAGTAGGCAGGGGCATTAGTCAATCCAAATGACATAACCGTATACTCATATAACCCGTACCTTGTGGTGACAGTTGTCTTAGGTATATCCTGTTCTCAGATCTTCAGCTGGTGATATCCTAATCGCAGGTCGATCTTTGAAAACACTTTAGCTCCTTGCAGCTGGTCAAACAAATCATTGATCATCGGCAGTGGGTACTTGTTCTGGATCGTCACTTCATTCAACGCACGATAATCAACAACCATCCTCAAGGATCCATCCTTCTTCTCAACCAAGGCCACTAGGGCTCCCCATGGTGATGAACTTCGTCGAATGTAACCTTTCTCCATTAACTCCTTAATCTGCTTCTTGATCTCTTCCAGATCATTTGTGAGCATCCGGTATGGTCTATTCGATATTGGTCCGGTGCCTGGCAACAACTCTGTCAAAAACTCAATATCACGATCAGGCGGAATGCCTAGTAATTCCTCTGGAAATACATCCGGGTAATCCTTCACTACAGGCACTTCCTCCTGAACAACTCCTGAGAGGGAATTTACTTGGGTTCGGCGCATGCCTGGATACATACTTGATCCTTTTTCCCTCCGGGGTGGTGAATAGAATTGACCTACTAGCACAATCAATGTTTCCTCCATACTTCGATCGCCAATCCATTCCCAGTATCACAACCAATCCTTGGGATTCCAAAATTATTAGGTCTGAGGGGAAAACATCGCTGCCAATGGTTAAGGGTAACCGATCGCACCATCGGCTGGCCATATACTCTACTCCTGGTGAGCTCACTAGCAAGGGTGTCCTAAGGGCTAAGGTGGGTAACTTAAACTTGTCCACAAATCCCCTTGAAATGTATGAATGCGATGCACCAGTATCGAAAAGAACGAGAGCAGTAAATGACTTAACCAAAACCTTACCAATAACTGCATCTGGCTGCTCTTCAACCTCCTCCACGTTCACGTGGTTCAGTTGTCCCCTGTTAAAAGGGTTGGGCTTCTTCCCAGAGCTTCCATTCCCATTGCCATTCTTCAACTTAGGACAATCATTGGCGTAGTGTCGAGTCTTCCCGCATTTGAAACAGGTACTGTGACTCTGGTCCTTCTTGGCGGGTGTGGCTGGGTTAGAGCGGTTCTGATTGCTGCCTGCTCCATTCCCGTTTCCATTCTTGGGGCCACTGTGGTTGTGCGAACTTCCTCCATTGTGAGTGTGGTCTCCATGGTTATGGGTATATCCTCCCGAGTTCGGGGTAAAACGAGGCTTCGCTGATCTCCTGAATTATACTTCCCTTGTCCATACGTCCTTTTGCGGCTCTCAATTTGTTGTTGCTTACCTTCAATCATAAGAGCCATGTCTACCAACTCCTGGTAGTTAGTGAATGTCGCTACCATCAACTGCATGCTCATCTCATCATTCAGCCCTTCCATAAACTTCTCCTGCTTCGCGGCATCTGTGGCCACATCATCAGGGGCATAGCGAGATAACTTGCTAAACTCATCCACGTACTTAGCTACAGTACGGTTACCGTGGCGTAAGTTGCGAAACTCATGCTTCTTCATGCTCATTGCTTCAGTTGAGACATGGGTTGTGCGGAAAGCTTGTTGAAACTGTTCCCAAGTGACATTGGCTATAGGGAAAGTGGTTGTGTAATTCTCCCACCATGAGGCTGCGGGTCCATCCAATTGATGTGCGGCAAAATGCACCTTCTCAGCATTTGTGCAACCTGCGGTGGTCAACTCCCTTCCAATCCTATGTAGCCAATCATCAGCAACTATCGGCTCAGTGCTAGTGGAAAACACCGGCGGCAGCAACCTTAGAAAACGGGCTAAGTTGTCAACTGGAGGTGGTGGCGGTGGGTTGTTGTTGTTTCCTTGGTTCTGGACTAGTAGCTTCATCAAGGCATTCTGTTGTTGGATCAACTGAGTGAGCTCCGGCGGGAAGGCAAATCCGGTATATCTTCTCGGAGGCATCTGATGGGTTTAGAGGGAAGAGATTAGAATAGAATGAGGTCTAATGAGAAAGTGCTACCCATATGCACATGAGACAAGAACAATCATATCATATCACTCAATCAATCAAGCAAGGGCATACAATCGATCTAACTATCGTTATAGTGCTCGGACTATACTATTTACATGGGGGAAATACTACTAATCATATGGTGGTCTACTAGAAATTTTGATCGGTGGAAGACTGCATGATATTCGCTCCAGTTTCATCTTCGTAATCATCATCACTACTGTCGGGGTCGGAGTCGGTGTCGCCGATGATGATGTAGTCTTCAGAACGAATGTCCTTGATTGGTCATCATCTCCTCCTGGCGCGGGGTCTCCCATGAATACTCCTAGCTTCCTTGTCAGGTCATCATTCTTTTCCACTAGTATGGCGATTTCCTCCTTGTATCCGCCGAGTGTAGACTTGAGTTCCTCTTCTAGCTCCATATTCTTGGTTATCACCTTCTTCAGGTCTATCATGCTTGCACACACCTGGTTCTCCTGGCATGGAATGTGCTGGTTTAACTCCTGGTTGAAAGCTGCAATGGATATGTCCTTCCTGGTGATGATCATCTCCCATTGCTCGTCTCGGCTCCTGTTTGTAGACTTCTCCAATACGTCCCATAGCAATGTGGGCTACCATGCTCTTTCCTAGACTCAAGGTTGGTGCATCCATGGAAAACTCTATGGACTTAGTGACTTGCGTGAATGTCCTTCCTAGAACTTGTACTCGAATCATCCAACGCTCGTCTTCTGGTAAAGTGGCGGTGTAGGTCCCGGTGAAGCTTGGTTTTCCGATGTTCAGGTACCTAGTGACTTCCTTCAAGTGTCTCCCGAAAGGTGTGTATTCATCCGGTTATGCAAACTTGTTCCTTGAGTCCGCCATCCTAAAGAGTAGAAAATGGAGAGGAGTCAGAAATGAGTAGAGAGGAGTGACCTATGGCTCATCTTAGTGGTCGTGTCCTACATTCAGCATGTGCTCTGATACCATCTTGTAGCGACTTGACCTCAGACGGTCAAGTCTCTGTGCATAAGTGTCATCCCTGGATCGGTAATGCTGACACACACAATACTCGAAGGATTTATAACAAAGTAACAATCACACACTTATTACATCGAATGTCTCAAAAGAGAACTTATTACAATAAATATGGCTTAAGGCCATCTAAATAAGATAACAATGGAAGGCTTGGAAGATAAAGTGAGTCCATCAACTCGAACGGCATAGCAGAGTGCACGACAACGACCTAGCGCACCTTACTTTTTTTCTGAAAAGTCTGCAACATGATACGTTGCAGCCCGAAATGAGCCAGCACATGGAATATGCTGGCATAGTAACATAGTAGAGCAATGAACAAGTAAATGCTATAACTACATGCATATATGGCCGGTGGAGGCTCTATGGTTACAATGTTTTTGCGAAAACCAATTTTTCCCTACAACAAAGGAATATATTTTATTTAACTATCATGGTAGTTGAAACATTGAGAATGGTACCCCCATCTCAAATCCCAAATTAAAAGTAATTATCAACCCAACAAATTAATTTAAAGTGATGAGATCCATATGATAATCCAAGAACCAGATACTCAAGATGTCCATAACAGGGGACACGGATAATCATGATTAGTTTGTACACTCTGCAGAGGTTTGCGCACTTTTCCCCACAAGAAACGATCTCCTCCGTTGGATTTCTCGCACTACATGGTGTTTGAGAAACGGATGACCGGGACACAGTCTTGCACAAGCATTAACTCTAACCCCGGGTAAACAGTACCAACCTACATCCCCTACATCTTCTAGCCTACCACTGGAAGAGGTCATGCAACCTACTCAACTATGCTAGAGCCTATAATAGCTTGTGGTTGCACACGGAAGTTTCTAGCATGAATAATCTTACGATCCCTTTGAGCCTGTGTGGCGGACCATAGGAGGATCACACGGTATAACCCCGGGATGTCCTAGGACAACACTGGTATAACCCCAGGTGCCCAAACCAACAATCCACCCAGATGTGTATTAAAGTTGCCACCTTAAGTTGAACCATTAATTAAACAATCTCACATCTGTCATGGATATCTCAAACGAAACCACGTCTACGAGCATAGCATAGCAATATAAGCATAACGTAGAAGTGACTCCCAAGGGTTTAGTAATAAACAGGGCAATAGGTTCTACCTTATCATCTACTTCCGAATACCCACAAGTTAATCACATCCTATTCATGCAGTGCTTGAGGATTGTAACTAGTGCATAAAAACTGGGTATGAAAAGAGTATGATCAATGTGTTACTTGCCTTGCTGACGATCCGCAAAACCTAGTGCCTCGTAGTAGCACGCTTCGCACTCTAGGAATTCTATCGCAAACAAACAATAGCATACATAAGAATTCAAGCATAGATGCAAGGGTAAAACTCAAATAGGAAGATCAAATCTGAAAACTCAACTGAATAGATTTGATCTGCAAAAAGAATCAACCAAATCGGAGCTACGGAAATGAAAGTACGGTCAAAGGAATTTCGAAATAAAATCTGCTTGAAACCAAATTTTAAATTTTCAAAACCTTATTCAAGTTGATTAAACAGAAAGAGGGTTTCAAGACAAAGATTTTGGCGTTGGTTTCACTGGATTTGGACAAACGGTTAAGAAACGGCGAGCGTTTGAAGATCAGGGACTAATCTGCGATAAAAGTAATCACGAATAGGTCCCTGGGAGAAATAAAATAAAAAGAAAATACGAACGAACAAACGTTCGCTGTCTGAACCTAACCGGCGAACAGCGTTCGTAAAAACGAACGAACGGACGAACGACCGCTAAATAAATAAATTGACGAAAAACTGATCTAATAAATTAAACCGGGAAACTAAAAAAACCGGATCTAGATCTAGATCTAGGGTTTACCTAAAAAAACAAAAACAAAACCACGGCAACTCCGGTGAGACTCCGGCGACGGCGGCGGCCGCGGCGGCGGTGCAGCACACGACTCGAGGCAGCGGCTAGGGTTTGGGCGGCGGGGTGGGCTGTGGGGCAGGGGGCCGGCTTATAAACCCGGGGCGGCGGCGGAGTCCGGGTCGGCCACAGCCCGTCCAGGTCGGTGCAACATTAAAAAAAATAGATTTCGCCGGAAAAACCTTAGAAAATAAAATGAAATCTAAATATACCAAAACAAATTTTCACCGTCTAAATAGAATATTTAGAACAAAGTGAACATTTTCTTGGCCTAAAAATGCAACTTTGAAAAATGCACATTTTTATAATTCAAATAAAATAGCGATCAAGTCCAAATAAAATTATTTATTTGATTTTAATATTTTTCCTCCAATATTTCATTTATTTTGGAGAAGTCATATTATCTCCTCTCATATATTTTAGTATGAAATATTTCGGAGAGAAAAATAATTAAATCAAGATGATCCTCTTTGCAATATTTGAGAAAAATTCAAATATAGAAATAATAAAATCCCCAACTCTCTCCGTGGGTCCTTGAGTTGCTTAGGATTTTTAGGATCACAACCAAAATGCAAATAAAAATATGGTATGCATATGATGACCTATGTATAACATTCCAAATTGAAATTTTGGGTTGTTACACTCCTCGGCCCACCTCTGGTGCCCATCTTCTGGTATATAAGTCATTTTGACCTAGAAAAATAAGGAGAATACTTTTGGAGCGGAGCGCCGCCGTATCGAGGCGGAACTTGGGCAGGAGCACTTTTACCCTCCGGCGGAGCGATTTCGCCGGGGGAACTTCCCTCCCAGAGGGGGAAATCATCGTCGTCATCATCACCAACAACTCTCCCATCTTGTGGAGGGCAATCTCCATCAACATCTTCACTAGCACCATCTCATCTCAAAACCTAGTTCATCTCTTGTATTCAATCTTGTTACCGAAACTATAGATTGTTGCTTGGGGGTGACTAGTAGTGTTGATTACATCTTGTAGTTGATTACAACATGGTTTATTTGGTGGAAGATTATATGTTCAGATCCATGATGCTATTTAATACTCCTCTGATGATGATCATGTTCATTATTTGTGAGTAGTTACCTTTGTTCTCGAGGTCACGGGATAAATCATGTTTCAAGTAATCATGTGAATTTGATATGTGTTCGATATTTTGATGGTATGTATGTTTTGATTCCCTTAGTGGCGTCATGTGAACGTCGACTACATGAAAATTCACCATACTTGGGCCTAAGGGAATGCATTGTGGAGTAGTAAATAGATGGTGGGTTGCGAGAGTGACAGAAGCTTAAACCCCAGTTTATGCAATATTCCGTAAGGGACCGATTGGACCCAAAAGTTTAATGCTATGGTTAGAATTTATTCTTAATACTTTTATCGTAGTTGGGATGCTTGCGGGAGGGCTAACCATAAGTAGGAGGTTTGTTCAAGTAAGAACAGCACCTAAGCACCGGTCCACCCACATATCAAATCATCAAAGTAGCGAACACGAATTAAATCAACATGATGAAAGTGACTGGATGAAATTCCCGAGTACCCTCAAGAACGCTTTGCTTATCATAAGAGATCATTTTAGCATGTCCTTTGCCTCAAAAGGATTGGGCTATCTTGCTGCATACTTGTTACTATTATCGTTACTTGCTCGTTACAAATTATCTTTCTATCAAACTACTCGCTACTTACAGTTTCAGCACCTGCACACATTACCTCACTGAAAACTACTTGTCATTTCCTTCTGCTCCTCGTTGGGTTCAACACTCTTACTTATCGAAAAGAGCTACAATTGATCCCCTATACTTGTGGATCATCAAGGCTATTTTCTGGCGCCGTTGCCAGGGAGTGAAGCGCCTTGGGTAAGTGGAATTTGGCAAGGAAACATTTATATAGTGTGCTGAAATTTATAGTCACTTGTTACTATGGAAAACAATCCTTTGAGGGGTTTGTTCGGGGTATCTTCACCTCGGCCGGAATCACAATTAGCTACACCTCCACCTACTGCACCTACTGAAAATACTGAATATGAAATTCCTTCGGGTATGATAGAACAACTGCTAGCTAATCCTTATGCAGGAGATGGAACCAAACATCCTGATATGCACTTGATATATGTAGAACAAATTTGTGGATTGTTCAAGCTTGCAGGTTTACCCGGAGTTGAGGTGATTAAAAAGGTTTTCCCTTTATCTTTGAAGGGAAAAGCATTGGCATGGTATAGGCTATGCGATGATATTGGATCATGGAATTGGAATCGTTTAAAATTGGAGTTCCACAAAAAATTTTATCCTATGCATCTAGTTCATCATTATCAGAATTATATATATAATTTTTGGCCTCGTGAAGGAGAAAGTATCGCCCTAGCTTGGGGGAGGCTTAAGTCAATGTTATATTCATGCCCCAATCGTGAGCTCTCATGAGAAATTATTATTCAGAACTTTTACGCCCGGCTTTCTCGTAATAATCAAACCATGCTGGATACTACTTGTGCTGGTTCTTTTATGAAGAAAACTATTGAATTCCGGTGGGATCTTTTGGAAAGAATTAAACGCAAATATGAAGATTAGGAACTTGAGGAAGGTAATGAGTCAGGTATAAAGCTTAAGTATGATTGTGTTAAATCTTTTATGGATACCGATGCTTTTCAAAAGTTTAGCACTAAATATGGACTTGACTCTGAGATAGTAGCGTCATTTTGTGAATCATTTGCTACTCATGTTGAACTCCCTAAAGAGAAGTGGTTTAAATATCACCCACTTATTAAAGAAGAAATTAAAGAACCTGTACCAGTTAAAGAAGAAACTATACTCTATAATGTTGATCCAGTTGTTCCTACTGCTTATATTGAGAAACCCCCTTTTCCTGTTAGGTTAAAGGAACGTGCTAAAGTTTCAACTGTGGTTAACAAAAGCTATGTTAGAACACCTAAACCAGATGAACAAATTAGAGTAGAACCTAATGTTGCTATGGTTAAAGATCTCTTGGAAGAATATATAGATGGGCATGTTATTTACTTCTGAGCAGAAGCTGCTAGAATTGCTAAACCCGATAAAAGGGATAAACATAGACCAGTTGTTGGCATGCCTGTCATTTCAGTTAAAATAGGAGATCATTGTTATCATGGTTTATGTGACATGGGTGCTAGTTTGAGTGATGTTCCCTACACTTTATATCAAGAAATTAAGAAAGACATAGCACCTGCAGAGATAGAAGACATAGGTGTTACTATTAAACTTGCTAATAGAGACACCATATCACCTTGTGGGATTATTAGAGATGTTGAAGTCTTGTGTGGGAAAATTAAATATCCTACTAATTTTCTTGTTCTTGGTTCCCCACAAGATGACTTATGTCCCATTATCTTTGCTAGACCTTTCATGAACACAGTTAATGCTAAGATAGATTACAAGAAACAAACTGCTGGTGTTAGCTTTGGGGATGAGTCTCATGAGTTTAAATTTTCAGAGTTTAGTAGAAATTATCATGAAAAAGAATTTGCCTAGTAAGGATGAATTCATTGGTCTTGCTTCTATTGCTGTACCACCTACTGATCCTTTAGAACAATATTTGCTAGACCATGAGAATGATTTTCATATGCATGAAAGAAATGAAACAGATAAGATTTTCTTTGAACAATGTCCTCTGCTTAAACACAATTTGCCTATTGAAACTCTTGGAGGTCCTCCTCCACTTAAAGGTGATACTGTGTTTGAATTAAAACAATTGCCAGACACTTTGAAATATGCTTATCTTGATGAAAAGAAGATATATCTTATTATTAGTTCTAACCTTTCAGAACATGAAGAAGAAAGATTATTCAAAGTTCTAAGGAAGTACCGAGCTGCTATTGGATATACTCTTGATGATTTAAAGGGCATTAGTCCCACTCTATGTCAGCACAAAAATAATATGGAACCTGATGCTAAACCAGTTGTTGATCACCAACATCGGTTAAATCCGAAGATGAAAGAGATGGTAAGAACGGAAATATTAAAACTTTTGGAAGCAGGTATGATCTATCCTATAGCTGATAGTAGATGGGTAAGTCATGTTCATTGTGTCCCTAAGAAAGGAGGTATTACTGTTGTTCCTAATGATAAGAATGAACTTATTCCACAAAGAATTGTTACATGCTATAGAAAGGTAATAGATTTTAGAAAATTAAACAAAGTAACTCGAAAAGATCATTACCCTTTGCCTTTTATTGATCAAATGCTTGAAATATTATCTAAGCACACACACTTTTTCTTCCTTGATGGATATTCTGGCTTTTCACAAATACCTGTTTCTCAACCTGATCAAGAAAAGACCACTTTTACTCTTCCTTTTGGAACTTATGCTTATAGATGTATGCCTTTTGGTTTATGTAATTCACCTGCTACCTTTCAAAGATACATGATGGCTATATTCTTTGATGTTTGTGAAAAGATTGTTGAGGTTTTCATGCATGACTTCTCTGTCTATGGGAAGTCTTTTGATGATTCTTTAAGCAATCTTGATCGACTTTTGCACAGATGTGAACAAACAAATCTTGTCTTCAATTGGGAGAAGTGCCACTTTATGGTTAATGAAGGCATTGTCTTGGTTCATAAAATTTCTAAAAGAGGTATTGACGTGGACCAAGCTAAGGATGATGCAATTGAGAAAATGCCATTTCCTAAGGACATCAAAGGCATTCATAGTTTGCTAGGTCATACTGGTTTCTATAGGAGGTTTATTAAGGTCTTTTCTAAAATTTCTAGGCCTCTTACTAATCTTTTGCAAAAGGATATTCCTTTTGTTTTTGATAATGATTGTCTTGAAGCCTTTGAAACACTCAAGAAAGCTTTAATCTCCGCACTTATTGTTCAACGTCCTGATTAGAACTTGCCTTTTGAAATTATGTGTGATGCAAGTGATTATGTTGTTGGTGTTGTTCTAGGACAAAGAGTTGATAAGAAATTGAATGTTATTCATTATGCTAGTAAAACTCTAGACAGTGCTCAAAGAAATTATGCTACAACTGAAAAAGAATTCTTAGCGGTGGTGTTTGCTTGTGATAAGTTTAGACCTTATATTGTTGATTCTAAAGTAACTGTTCACACAGACCATGCTGCTTTTAAATATCTTATGGAAAAGAAAGATGCTAAACCTAAAATTATCGGTTGGGCTCTCTTGTTACAAGAATTTGATTTGCATATTATTGATAGAAAAGGAGCTGAGAACCCCGTAGCTGATAACTTGTCTAGGCTTGAAAATGTGCTTGATGACCCACTACCTATTGATGATAGTTTTCTTGATGAGCAGTTAGCTGCAATAAATGTTTCTCATAGTACTCCTTGGTATGCTGACTATGCTAATTACATTGTTGTTAAATATTTACCACCTAGCTTTACTTACCAACAAAAGAAAAAATTATTCTGTGATTTAAGACACTACTTTTGGGATGACCCACATCTTTATAAAGAAGGAGTAGATGGTATTATTAGACGTTGTGTACCTGAGCATGAACAGGGACAAATCCTACGAAAATGTCACTCTAAAGCTTAGGGAGGGCATCATGCTGGAGATAGAACTGCTCACAAGGTATTGTAGTCTGGGTTTTACTGGCCTACTCTCTTCAAGGATGCACGCAAGTATGTCTCATATTGTGATGAATGCCAAATAGGTAATATCGGTAAGCGTCAAGAAATGCCTATGAATTATTCACTTGTTGTTGAACAATTTGATGTTTGGGGATTTGATTACATGGGACCTTTTCCTTCCTCTAATGGGTATACACATATTTTGGTTGCTGTTGATTATGTTACTAAATGGGTAGAAGCTATTCCAACCACTAGTGCTGATCACAACACCTCTATTAAAATGCTTAAGGAAGTTATTTTCCCAAGGTTTGGAGTCCCCAGATATTTAATGACTGATGGTGGTTCACACTTTATCCATGGTGCTTTCCGTAAAATGCTTGCTAATGTCGGATTTCGGGTTCCGGCACACCCTTAAGGTTCGAACTCTAGGGTGCGCGCGGAGATCCAACCCTCCACCGTCTCGTACCTCGCCGAATCGCAGGGACCTAAACTACTAGCAAGAACAACACAAGAGACGCAAGATTTATACTGGTTCGGGCCACCATCGTGGTGTAATACCCTACTCCAGTGTGTGGTGTGTGGATTGCCTCTTGGGCTGATGAGGAACAGTACAGGGAAGAACAGCCTCGCGAGGGTCTGTTCTTGATGGAAGCGATGAACTGCAAAGTGGTGTCCCGTCGCTCTAGCTTGAGGATCGGGTCTCTCTCTCTCTCTCTCTCTCTCTCTCTCTCTCTTCGGATGCTTCCCACTCTATCCAGTCGTCCCCTTACTATGGTGGCTAGCTCTACTTATATAGACGAAGGCCCTGGGCCTCTTCCCAAATATTGAGCGGGAAGGGCGCCAACAATTGGCCATTTTGAAGGCGAACATCGGGTACACTTATCCCGACTAAAGTTGGTCCTTGCTCGCCAAAGGCTCGTGATGATAGCCTTTGCTTGGGCTCCACGATGATCGCATTCCAGCCGTTGGGGCTGGTCTTGGTCTTGTTGCACGAAATGGATGCCTTTGCTTGATGCTCTTGCTGCGCTTGCTCCTTTGCACCAAAGAGGCAAGGAGGACGCTTGCTGGCTGGCGCCCGACCGCGCGCCTTGGTCGTCATGGCTTACGTCATGGGCACCTCGCGAGGTACCCTGCCTTGAACTCTCCGCCTCCTCATGAGCCATCCTGACGAGGCCGTGCCTGAGGAAGCTCTTTGTCGTCCGCCCCGCGAGGCTTGGCCCCTCACGAGGGTCTTGAGTTTGTGTTGATGAAGATGGGCCATCCCGAGCCTCCTTTGAGCCACGCCGCAGGCCGCAGGCAGGCAAGTCTGGGGACCCCCGTTCCCAGAACGCCGACAGCAGCCCCCGGGCCCACGGCGCGCCCGAACTTGGCCGAGCAGAGAGGCGAAAGGGCAAGTCGGCGTCATGGGCCCTAACAGCCTCTGGCGTTAGGCGCCAGCGTGGCGGCTGATTGACGTGGCGGCACCGCTCCCCACGACGCCTTGGTAACCGCCCGGATTCGGCGTGTCCTTGCATGCGAGTTGGTCATGATGATCGGTGATCGTGGAGGCCGGCGGTTTCCTTCGCCGGCTATAAGTATGGAACGGCCCGCGCCCTTCCAGTCTATCCTTCTTGTCTCTCCTTCTTCTCCATGGCTCCACCAAGGAAGTTCTCGGCCGCGAAGAAGGGGAAGGGCCGCCAGGTCGAATCTTCCTCTCCTCCGCCCAAGCGTGGTCGAGGTCGCCCTCGCAAGCACCCTGTGGCCTCCACGGCGGTCTCCCGCGGTCGTGGGGGAGGCTCTCAGCGTGGTGACGAGAGGCTGGCCATGGTTGGAGGGCGTGCCCCGGCCGCTCGTCCCCCGAGGCCGTGCCTCCATGCTGCTGAAGCGCTGCCGGAGTTCATGGTGAGGGCGGAGGAGCCGTCCAGCGTCCGGCTTCAGCTCCCGTGCTTCCTCCTGGGTGAGCTCCCAGATGGTGCCCTGAGTGGCCTCTGGCTCCAGGCAGATGGCTGTTGCAGCCGGGCCGTGGGCTTCTCTGGAGGTCTCGCTGCAGGAACCTGTTCTGGCCCGCTGGTGGCAGACGTTCAGCGGGCACGTGGTCTCCGCCGCGGTGCTCCCTGCACTTCAAGTATGATGGCGACGCCACCCTCTCGTGAGGGTGTTCGGGAAGACGGCCGCCGATGGTGTGCTGCCACGAGGCGGCGACCCGACCGAGGACTCAGCCCGGCTGGCGGAGAGGGCAGCGCGCGGGCGGCTGGCGATGCCCGCGACTCCTCATGCTTCACCAGCTCTTCTTCGGGTGGCGATTCTTCCTGCAGCGGCCGCGGCCAGCCCCCACGCCGCCGCGCCTGCTTGGGGGGTGGCAGCGGGTCCGCTCGCCGCCACGCCCCGGTGAAGCGCGAGATGGAGTCCGACTGAGCTCCGGAGGCGGCTCGGTCCTCCCAAGAGAGCCTGCACGGGGCGTGCTTCACCTGCTTTTTTCCTTTTCTTTCCTTTTCTCCTGCGCAAAAAGGGAACAATGTGTGGCCCCGTGGGGGCGTGTTTAGGGCAATGCCGTTAATTATTGTAATGCTTTTGTTATCCTGATACTGTTCCCTTCTGTTGTTCGCCCATTCGCAAGTGAACCCCGATCGTGGCCGCGGGGGCGACCGACCCCGCCCCTGTTCAAGTTGTGCTGCCCGTGAGGCATGGTCGAGGGGTGCTCCACTGTGGACCAGGCCGTGAAACTTGAGCGATAGGGGTAGGAACACCGTGGGGCTCCGAGGCTTCGCCTCATGAGTCCCAGCAAGAGAAACCGAGGCAGAGGGCGTAAAAAGATCAAGAACCACGAACCAAAAAAGGGCGATAGTTTCGATAAAAACTTCAAATGGGAATAACCAGTCAACTGCAGAAAGCAATGAAAAGCCGCGTCCGCACCTAGTCTAGTCTTGGGCGTCTTCTCACCAACAGCGGAGCTAAGTGCTGCCATCGGGCGTAGGAGGGAGCCCGGGGCTGTGGCGGCACCCCGAGACTCCGGGCGTGTACATCCCCACTCATTATTACGTGAGAGTGTCACGGGCGGCGAAGCCAGCAGCACTGGGCCTTCTTCACAGTGCTCGGCCTTTCTTACGTAAGCAAGCTTCACGGCGTTTGCCCTCTTCACGTGCTCTAGGCCTTTCGAGCAGCGACAGCTTCACAGGCGTTCGCCTTCTTCACGTGCTCTGGGCCTTTTCCCAAGAGGTGAGCTTCACAGCATTCGCCTTCTTCATGTGCTCCGGGCCTTTTCCAAAAGATGAACTTCACAGCATTCGCCTTCTTCACGTGCTCGTGGCCTTTTCCAAAAGATGAACTTCACAGGGCATTCGCCTTCTTCACGTGCTTAGGGCCTTTTCCAAAAGATGAACTTCACAGCATTCGCCTTCTTCACGTGCTCGTGGCCTTTTCCAAAAGATGAACTTCACAGCATTCGCCTTCATCACGTGCTCGTGGCCTTTTAGGGGTAGAACCTCCGAGGTGTTGGATGTTCCACGCGTTACAGATAGGTACTCCCTCTTGCGTCTCCAAGTGCACGGAGCCAGGCTCGAAACATGAACAACCTTGAATGGGCCCTCCCACATGGGAGAGAGCTTATGAAGTCCCTCCCTGGAGAGGACCCGTCGGAGCACGAGGTCTCCTACCTCGAGAGTTCTGGGGCGGATGTTGCGGAAGTGGTATCGCCGGAGTGCCTGCTGGTACCTTGCCGCTCGCAGTGCAGCTTCCCGACGGCGCTCCTCCCCCAGCACAAGAGCCGTCCCCCGCATGGCATCCTGCTGCGTTTCATCGAACGTCAGGACCCGCGCAGATCGACGCTTGACCTCGTGAGGGAGGACCGCTTCGGCTCCGTAGACCAGGAAGAAGGGGGTCTCTCCAGTTGGCTTGGTCGCAGTTGTGCGGATGGACCATAGCACGGATGGAAGCTCGTCGTACCAGCCTCTGCCGCAGGCTTCCAGCTTCTTCTTGAACGTCATGGTCTAGAGGCCTCTCAGGACCTCTGCATTGGCCCGCTCGGCCTGCCCATTGCTGCGGGGGTGTGCCACCGAAGCGTAGCATATCTGCGTTCCAAGGTTAGCGCAGTACGTTTTAAAAAGGTTACTGGTGAACTGCGAACCGTTGTCGGTGATGATGCGGTTCGGCACTCCGAACCGGCTCACGATGCCCTTGATGAACTTGACCGCAGAACCAGCGGGGATGGCGCGGACGGCTCGACTTGCCCACTTGGTGAATTTGTCCACGGCGACGAGAGGTAGCGATAGCCCCTGGCGCCCGAGGAAAGGGCCCGAATGTCCAGCCCCGGACGCGAATGGCCAAGTGAGGGAATGGTTTGCGAGCCTCCTGCTGGCTGGTGGATCTGCTTGGCATGGAATTGGCAAGCCTCGCAAGCCTTCACGAGGTCGATGGCGTCATTGAGCGCGGTGGGCCAATAGAAACCGCTGCGGAACGCCTTCCCGACAAGGGTCCGTGACGATGAATGGTGCCCACAATCTCCGCCATGTATATCTGCCAGCAATTCATTCCCCTGTTCCCTGGTGATGCAGCGTAGGGATACGTCGTTTGGTCGTCTCAGGTAGAGCCCTCCATCCATGATGCTGTATGTCGTGGCTTGCCGCGCCACACGCTCTGCATCCTCCTCCTTCTCTGGCAAAGTCCCACGCGCTAAGTAACTCTTGAGCTCCGTGATCCAGCACTCCTCTTGAGGTTCCATCGTTAGGAGCAGGCGTGCTCCTGAGGCCGGGCCACAGGCTGGGGCTCCCGAGGCAGGCGGCTGAGGGAGCTCCTCCCGAGGCTGTGCTGTGCTTGATAACGGCGGCAGGGCTGAGGGCTTGAAGATCCGTTCCTCAAAGACACCCAGCTCCTGGGGTAACCTCCTGGAGGCTCGTTTGGCGATGTCGTCGGCCTCTTGATTGGTGCCGCGGGGCACGTGCTGCAGCTCCAACCCCCAGAACTGTTTCTCCATCCTGCGGACCTCCACAAGGTAGGCCTCCATGTGTTCATCCCTTGGCTCGTACACCTTGTTGGAGAAATTGACGAGGAGCTGCGAATCGCCCTTGATGGTAAGGCGCTTCACCCCCAGGGCAGCGGCAGCCTTCAGACCTGCTATCAGCCCCTCGTATTCTGCTATGTTGTTGGAGACCTTCTTGCCATGCTGGAATCAGAGCTGCACGGCATAGTAGAGCTTGTCCTGAGAGGGGGATATGAGTACTGCCCCAGCCCCAGCGCCCTGTTTGGAGAACGCTCCGTCGAAGTACATGACCCAACCTTCTGGCGCTTCGCTCCCCGGGGAGAGGAACCGATCCTCGCCGGCCCTAAGGCCCGGTGCTTCTGTCCATTCGGCCACAAAATCTGCCAGCGCGGCCCCCTTGATGACTCTGGTCGTACTGAACTCGAGCTGGAATGCTTGCAGCTCAATGTTCCACTCGGCGACCCTTCTGCCGCCGAGTTGGGGCTCCCGAGCACCCTCTCCGGGGGGTATGCCGAGACAACCTTGATTGGATGACCACGAAGTAGTGCCGCAGCTTGCGAAGCCACTAGGAGTGCTAGGAGGAGCTTGCGGCATGGGTACCGTGCCCTCGCATCCCGTAGCACGGTCTTGACGGGCACACCGGATGCTCGACGAGGTTAGGGGCGCGGTGCTGGTGGCGTCCTCCGGGCTGTGGTGCCTCTGAGCGTCGGCGCCTCCGGAAGCTGGGTGCTTTGACGGGAGGCCTCCCCGCCCTTGGTGCGCTCTGCTGCGACGGTGATCTTCCTCCATTGCGGTCTTGGCTTCGCTAGTTCCTTCGATTCGGTCTTGCCTTAGCTCGGGTGGCGCCGTGGTCTTGGCTCGACGCCCTCCCTAACCGCCACTAGAGCAGCGCCAAGCGAAGTAGGGAGTGGCAGCGAGGTAGAGTACCAAGGGCTCTCGAGGGCGCTGGGCCACCATCACCGGAGGGCTGGTCAGTACCTCTTGAGGTCTTGAACGCTTGGTCGGCCTCTTGATCCACTCAAGGGCCCTTTTTCTTCATCACCGGAAGAAAGGCAGCGCCGCTCCCCCAATCGGGAGATGAAACGCCCAGCGCCGTTCTGCGCCTGTGAGCTTCTCGCATCTCCCGAGGGTCTTGGTGGGCTCATGTCTTCCACTGCCTTGACCTTTTCTGGGTTGGCCTCGATGCCTCGGTGGGACACGAGAAAACCAAGGAGCTTGCCTGAGGGAACTCCAAACACACACTTCTCTGGGTTGAGTCGCAGGCTCACTGCGTTGAGGCTCGTGAAGGTTTATTACAGGTCTTGTATCAAGGTCTTGGCCTCGCGAGACTTCACCACGATGTCATCGACGTATGCCTCCACATTCTTCCCGAGCTGTGGGCCCAAGGTGATGTGCATGAGCATTGGAAGGTTGCCCGCATTGCGCAACCCGAATGGCATGCAGGTATAGCAGATATACTCCACACGGGTTAGGAAGGCCGTCTTCTCCACGCCTTCCACCGCCATCTTGATTTGGTGATACCCCGAAAAGGCGTCCAAGAAGCACAACAGGTCACACTCGGCGGTGGAATCGACGATCTAGTCGATGCGAGGGAGCGGAAATGGATCCTGCAGGCATGCTTTGTTGAGGTTGGTGAATTCGACACACATGCGCTCCTTTCCTCCCTTCTTCGGCACCACCACGGGGTTGGCCAACCAATCTGGGTATCGGACCTCACGGATAACCCCCGCGGCTTCTAGCTTGCGGGTCTCTTGGACGATGAAGGCCTTCTTTTCGGTGGACTGCCTCCTCGCTTTCTGCTTCACTGGACGCACCTTGGGGCACACGTTGAGGTGATGCTCGATCACGCCCCGTGGAATCCCCGCCAGCTGATCGGGCACCCAGGCGAACACCTTCTTGTTCGCACGCAGGAACTTGACAAGGGCTTCCTCCTGTTCGGGCTCGAGGTTGGCGCCTATGGTGAAGGTGGCGTTTGTGGACCCGTCCTCATCGACGGGTATCTGCTTGGTCTCCGCCTTGTCTTGAGTGAACAACTGCTTCTTCTTGGTCGGCGCAGCCCCCTTGGGCTTGGGGGCTTCCGCATCGGTGGGCTGTGCTGCGGCCGCCGTCTTGAGGGTGAGCCTGAGCGCTCGCAGCGCACCCTCAGTATCCCCGGGCATGGTGAGGGCGCCGCTGCTCCCAGGCATCTTCATGAGGTCGTACCCCGGGTGGGTTGCAGCCATGAATTTGGCCAAGACCGGATAGCCAAGGATGGCGTTGTAGGGGAGGCCGATGGGGGCGATGTCGAAGTTGACCAATTCCGTGTGGAAGTTGTCGAGGTGCCAAGGTCACCGAAGCCGGATTTGCCCCAAGGAGCTGGATGACCCTCCTCCTATCTTGTGAAAAAGGCGGTGGGCAGCAGCCGCCTCCTGGTATGCAGAGGTTGTTGAAGGCCTCGACTGAGAGTACATTGAGGCCGGCGCCGCCGTCGATGAGGGTCCTGGTGACGGCGACCTGGCAGATGGTAGGTGTGCAGAGCAGTGGGAGCGCACCCGAGCCGGCCGAGTTGGCGGGGTGGTCTTGAGAGTCGAAGGTCAGCCCGGCCGACGACTCCGTCCGGCTTGAGGGAGCCCCCTGCCGCGCGGAGGCGGCACCGACCCGGCTTACGAATGTCTTGACATGGCGGCTAGAGGGCGGCGCCTGCGAGCCGCCGAGGAGGGCCGCGACGAGTGGAGAAGCCGGCGCGAGGGGGCGGGCGACCAGGGAGCCGCGCGGCCTCCCCCATGAAGTCACCGGGGAGCGCAGGGACGATGCTTGCTGCCCGTCCCCCGCCGGGCCGATGGCGGTGTTGACGACAGGTGACGGGGAACGACGAGGGCGCCCGCCGACGGAGCAGCCCGGCGACGTGGGGGCGAGCGGCTCGGCGCTTCAGCGCTGGCCCGGCGAAGGCCGACATGATTATGGTGGCGGGGAAGAACAAGGCGACGAAAGGCAGATTCCGGCGCACCCCTACCTGGCGCGCCAAATGTCGGATTTCGGGTTCCGGCAGACCCTTAAGGTTCGAACTATGGGGTGCGCGCGGAGATCCAACCCTCCACCGCCTCGTACCTCGCCGAATCGCAGGGACCTAAACTACTAGCAAGAACAACACAAGAGACGCAAGATTTATACTGGTTCGGGCCACCATCGTGGTGTAATACCCTACTCCAGTGTGTGGTGTGTGGATTGCCTCTTGGGCTGATGAGGCACAGTACAGGGAAGAACAGCCTTGCGAGGGTCTGTTCTTGGTGGAAGCGATGAACTGCTAAGTGGTGTCCCGTCGCTCTAGCTTGAGGATCGGGTCTCTCTCTCTCTCTTCGGATGCTTCCCACTCTATCCGGTCGTCCCCTTACTATGGTGGCTAGCTCTACTTATATAGACGAAGGCCATGGGCTCTTCCCAAATATTGAGCGGGAAGGGCGCCAACAATTGGCCATTTTGAAGGGGAACAGCGGGTACACTTATCCTGACTAAAGTTGGTCCTCGCCGCCAAAGGCTCGTGATGACGCTTTGCTTGGGCTCCACGATGATCGCATTCCAGCCGTTGGGGCTGGTCTTGGTCTTGTTGCACCAAACGGATGCCTTTGCTTGATGCTCTTGCTGCGCTTGCTCCCTTTGCACCAAAGAGGAAAGGAGGACGCCATGCTGGCTGGCGCCTCGATCGGGCGCCCTTGGTCGTCATGGCTTACGTCATGGGCACCTCGCGAGGTACCCTGCCTTGAACTCTCCGCCTCCTAATGAGCCAGCCTAACGAGGCCGCTCCTGAGGAAGCTCTTGGTCGTCCGCCCATGAGGCTTGCCTCGCGAGGTCTTGAGTTTGCGTTGATGAAGATGGGCCATCCCGAGCCTCCTTTGAGCCACGCCGCAGGCCGGAGGCAGGCAAGTCTGGGGACCCCCGTTCCCAGAACGCCGACAGCTAAGTATGATGTTAACCATAGAATTGCATCACCCTATCATCCTCAGTCTAGTGGTCAAGTTGACCTTAGCAATAGAGAAATAAAATTAATTTTGCAAAAGCTGTTAATAGGTCCAAGAAGAATTGGTCTAAGAAATTAGATGATGCACTTTGGGCTTACAGAATAGCATATAAAAATCCTATGGGTATGTCTCCTTATAAAATGGTTTATGGAAAATCTTGTCATTTGCCTCTTGAATTAGAACATAAAGCATATTGGGCAGTTAAAGAACTCAATTATGATTTAAAACTTGCTGGTGAAAAGAGGTTATTTGATATAAGCTAATTAGATGAATGGAGAACCCAAGCTTATGAAAATGCAAAGTTATTCAAAGAGAAAGTTAAAAGATGGTATGACAAAAGAATCCCAAAGCGTGAGTTTAAAGTCGGAGAATATGTTCTTTTGTACAACTCTCATTTTAGATTTTTTGCAGGGAAGCTCCTCTCGAAATGGTAAGGCCCATATGTCATCGAGGAGGTTTACCGGTCCGGTGCCATCAAAATAAATAATTCCGATGGTGCTAACCCGAAGGTTGTCAACGGACAACGAATAAAGCATTATATGTCAGGTACGCCTATTAATGTCGAAAGCAATATTATCCAAACTTTGACACCGGAAGAGAACATAAAAGAGTCCTTCCAGAACACTGCAAAATCGTCAAAATAAGGAGGTACGCGATACGGTAAGTAAACAGACTCCGAAAATCCGCAAAAATATTTTCTATCAGTTTTGGAATATTTTAGAATTTTGGAAATAAAGAAACTTCTAGGAAGCGTCCCCTGGTGGGCACAAGACACCAAGGCGCGCCAGGCATGCCTGGCGTGCCCAGGTGGGTTGTGCCCGCCTGGGACACCTTCCGTACTCCATTTTTCTTCCGTGTACTTGTCCTCCAAGATAAAAAATCTATATATACTTCCCGAACCTGTTAACCGCTGTATCTCGGAAAAAATCCTCTGTTCTCTTTTCTTGTTGTTCCCAGTCAGATTCATCAAGCTAGGCATCATGTCATCCTGCTCCTCGAACCACATGGAAGAAGATGCTTGGCTGATGAAGATCGAGACGAAGAGGGAGGACCCTACGGACGTCATCAAGGGAGACAAGGGCAAGGAAGCTACCGTAGATCCATCCCCGGTGGCAGCACAAGCACTGCTGGCCGAGGAGGAGGAAGAAGATATCCTTAAGCCCTACCTTCCTCATCTTCATCCTACTGAGATTGAAGCTTTTCACGTCATTGAAATAGTTCGCATACAAAATAATTATCTCACTCGCGAAAATATTCTGCATCAAGAGCATATCATCCACCTCCGGAGCATCATCCGTCGGTTGGCGAATCTTTTGATCCTCAAGGATAGGATTGCTTCATCACCACCATCACCTTCTTCACCACCAAAGGAGAACTGAGTATCTGGTATTGGCACTCCCCTTGGCTACCGCCAAGCTTGGGGGAGGTGCCCCGGTATCGTATCACCCCACTATCTTTTGCTTTTACTTATCTTATTTCGATCTTTTTGCTTTAGATGAAATAAAGTTTAGTTTGATCCTTTTCTTATTTGAGAGTTTGCTTAGTGATCTATCATTGTAATCGTGTGCAAGTTATATAATAAAGTTTAGTTTGAGTTTTTACTTTCTTTACTTTCATGTTGCAAATAAAGAAATAAGAAATAAAGAAAAGAAAAAGAAAGGAAATAAATCAATAGGATCATATACTAATCCTATGGTAGGTGATAGCACCACATAAGGAAAAGTATAAGTAAGAAAATTTTATTAGAGATTGACAAACATAGCATTAGTTAGTGATGCAACTCATGAAAGAATTAATGAGGGAAGGGAAGATTCACATATAAATATACCATCCTAGAAATCTTTTGTGATTGTGAGCCCTCATCAAAATATTATATGCCAAAATTGTTGACGTTGGACAAGGAAGACAACGTAATGGTTTATATTTGTTTATTTTCACATAGAAGTCATATTGTCATAGATCCATTAACATCCTAGAAATTCCGCACTAAGTAGAGATACTACTTGTGCATCCAAAACCCTTAAACCCAAATATTTTTCAAGTGTCCACCATACCTACCTAGGGATTGAGCAAGATCCCTCAAGTAAGTTGTCATCGGTGCAAAAAGGCAATAAAATTGCTTCTAAATGTGTGAGATTGTTCAGTGTAAGAGAAAATTGAGCGTTGCATGAACTTGGATGACAAAGAATAAAAGCGACAGACTGCATAATAAAGGTTGTCATCTTAAGGGGCAATGTAACATGACGTTCTTTTGCACTAAGGGATTGAGCATACAAGCAAATAAGTGCATGACAACCTCTGCTTCCCTCTGCGAAGGGCCTATCCTTTACTTTTATGTATTTACTTTTATGCCGAGAGTCAAAGTTTTCCTTCTATTCCTTTTTATTTTCTCCTTTGGCAAGCATAATCTAGTGAGGAAAGATCTAGGCACATATGTCCAGATGAATATAGATAGCATGAGTTATTATTGTTGACATCACCCTTGAGGTGACTATATTGGGAGGCGAAAATATAAGCCCCTATCTTTCTATGTGTCCGGTTGAAATGTTTTGCTCATGTGTACTCGGTGAGTGTTAGCAATCATAGAAGACAATATGATAGTTGAGTATGTGGACTTGATTAAGGGCTCTGACACGTGACCCTTCCTGAAAAGATGATGAATTGTAGTTGCAAAGTTGACTGAGAACATAGTTTGTTGGTTTCTAATAGAGTTTTTGCTTTATACTTCGATTATGTGATGAATTGTTACTTATTCATGGGAAGTGTATGATAAAAGTCCTATGTTTATTTTGTTGTTATTATAATAATCAACATGATGCTTCTATGTCCGTATTTTGTTGTTATCGACACTCTCTCTCAAAGCATGTGGACATGTTTTCCAATTTCGGTTTTCGCTTGAGGACAAGCGAGGTCAAAGCTTGGGGGAGTTGATACATCCATTTTGCATCATGTTTTCTTACTATTATTTATAATGTTTTTATCCATAATAATGCTTTTTGGAGTAATTCTAATGCCTTTTCTCTCATAATTTGAAGGTACACACCAAGAGGGAGAATTCCGACAGCTGGAATTGTGACCTAAAAAAGCTACGTCAGGCCACCTATTCTGCACAACTCCAAATGAGTTGAAACTTCATGGATATTTTTTATGGATTATTTAAGAAATATTGGAGCCAATAAACACCAGAGGGGGCCACCAGGTGGGCACAACCCGCGCCGGCCCCCCTGACGCGCACTGGTGGGTTGTGGCCTCCTCGGCCCACCTCCGGTGCCCATCTTCTGGTATATAAGTCATTTTGACCTAGAAAAAATAAGGAGAAGACTTTCGGGGTGGAGCGCCGCCGTCTCGAGGCAGAACTTGGGCAGGAGCACTTTTGCCCTCCAGCGGAGCAATTCCGCCGGGGGAACTTCCCTCCTGGAGAGGGAAATCGTCGTCGTCGTCATCACCAACAACTGTCCCATCTTGTGCAGGGAAATCTCCATCAACATCTTCACGAGCACCATCTCATCTCAAACCCTAGTTCATCTCTTGTATTCAATCTTGTTACCGAAACTATAGATTGTTGCTAGGGGGTGACTAGTAGTGTTGATTACATCTTGTAGTTGATTACTATATGGTTTATTTGGTGGAAGATTATATGTTCAGATCCATGATGCTATTTAATACTCCTATGATCATGAGCATGTCCATTATTTATGAGTAGTTACCTTTGTTCTCGAGGTCACGGGATAAATAATGTCGCAAGTAATCATGTGAATTTGATATGTGTTCGATATTCTGATGGTATGTATGTTGTTATTCCCTTAGTGGTGTCATGTGAACGTCGACTAAATGACACTTCACCATACTTGGGCCTAAGGGAATGCATTGTGGAGTAGTAAATAGATGGTGGGTTGCGAGAGTGACAGAAGCTTAAACCCCAGTTTGTGCACTATTCCGTAAGGGACCGGTTGGACCCAAAAGTTTAATGCTATGGTTAGAATTTATTCTTAATACTTTTCTCGTAGTTCCAGATGCTTGCGGGAGGGTTAATCATAAGTAGGAGGTTTGTTCAAGTAAGAACAGCACCTAAGCACCGGTCCACCCACATATCAAATCATCAAAGTAGTGAACACGAATTAAATCAACATGATGAAAGTGACTAGATGAAATTCTTGTGTACCCTCAAGCACGCTTTGCTTATCATAAGAGACCGTTTTGGCCTATACTTTGCCTCAAAAGGATTGGGCTATCTTGCTGCATACTTGTTACTATTATCGTTACTTGCTCGTTACAAATTATCTTGCTATCAAACTACTCGCTACTTACAGTTTTAGCACCTTCACAAATTACCTTACTGAAAACTACTTGTCATTTCCTTCTGCTCCTCGTTGGGTTCGACACTCTTACTTATCGAAAAGAGCTACAATTGATCCCTATACTTGTGGGTCATCACATGCCGCGCCCGTGGTCTTGGTCTCGTTGCACCGAATGGAAACCTTTGGCAGCTTCCTCGGGAACCCACGGTTGCGCTTGCCTCCTTAGCACAAAAGAGGAAACTATCTCCTCTGCGCCCGCTGGTGCCTGCCTGGCCTTGGTCGTCATGGCTTGCGTCATTGCAACCTCATGAACTGGGTACCTGCATAGAAATATCCCTCCTCAGGATGCCGCCTAGGGAGGCCGCTCCCTCAGGTGGTCTTGGCATCGTCCGCCTCGCGAGGCTTGGCCCCTCGCGAGGGTCTTGTCTGATGGCCATGTGGATGGGCCGTACTAGGCCGTTGATGAAGATGCACCGAGGGGGCCGCAGGCAGGCAAGTCTTGGTACCCTGGTTCCCAGAACGTCGACAGTTGTTGCAGGTTACAACAGTAGTACGTTGATGTAAGAACATGGTGTGATAGACACATATTGTATGTTCTAGAAACAGGAACACGTGTCTTATTCACAAGTATAATGTGTAAAGTAAGCAGATGGAATTAAAAAAAACTAGAAGCAATACAAGATAGACATCATACGTAACATGCAACCAAATATAACAGTGCCAAGTTAGAGGGAGCACCTGTGATGGTGGACTAGGGGAGACATGTTCATCATCAACACAAATACATTGTGTGTCTATGCATGTGTTGTATCTTGTTGGGGGTGGCGGAGTAGAATCTGTAGAGGCCGCCCATTTCAGTTGGTTGGAAGGAGC
This sequence comes from Aegilops longissima, assembly GCA_021605205.1. NCBI lineage: Eukaryota > Viridiplantae > Streptophyta > Magnoliopsida > Poales > Poaceae > Aegilops > Aegilops longissima. Next base: position 48,590 of record JAHIAM010006642.1, on the reverse strand, counting down.
GCCTTTATCCACGGCCTTGCTAATTTCCTTCCACTTTATTGATTTTGCATTGTCAAGTAAAACCGACAAGAAAAAGCAATAAAACTCACTCTTCAGAACTCATTCATGCATGATACTGACAAGCACTACTTTGATGTAAGGCAAAGATATGATACGAGGATGGAATATGTATGAAAAACAGGACACCATGGCAAATTCACAACTATTTGTGTAAACTAAGCAGAAGCCATTTCAACAAACTAGAAGCAATGCAAGCTAGACACCACATGAAAGATGCAACCAATATGACTATGGCAAGTTAAAAGCGTCCCATCATAAATGGCGTTTCAACACATTAGAAGCAGTGCATGCTATAAATCATATGAAAGATGAAACCAACATCACACTGCATATACTAAAGGTGTCTCGTCATAATTGGTTGATGCGGGATACAAAAAACAGTAGTTTTATGTAAGGACATGCTTAATAGAGATGTATTGTGTACCAAAAACAGAAAGGCATGTCACATTAACAGGTATAATGTATAAACTAAGAAGAATAGCACATGCAACTTAACCAGATTGTAAGAATTGCAATCTAGACACCATATGCAACATGCAACCACATATCACGCTACCAAGTTAGAGCAAGCACCTGCGATGGTGGTGTAGGGGAAATGCGGTGATCAACTATAGAGCTATGTTGACTATCTTTATCCAGCCTTGTTGTTTCTTGAGAATCACGCGGAGAGGCTAACAATGTATTCTTTAAAAGAGGATCTTTTCTTATGGTAATCCACGGGCCTGACTGTCTCATCATAAGTGATTGATGAGGGATACACAAGAACATTAGTTTGATGTAAGAACATGGTTAATAGACAGATATAGTATAATATATATGTACCAAAAACAGGAAGGCATGTCATATTCAAAGGTATAATGTGTAAGCTAAGCACATGCAGTTTAACCAAATTGGAAGCAATACAAGCTAGACACCAGGTTGGAGTGGTGAGCATGATCATCGAGGACCTGAGAGCTTCGTGGGAGGCAGCCTGCTTTGCCACCACCATGGCTTTCACTACAAAAAAATACACTTCCGTGATGATACGTGTTTGTCACAGTAGGTCACCTTTTCTGTCATGTATGTACATCCATGACGATTTCATGACAGAATCATGATAGTCGTACCTGTGTTGTCGTAGAAGTGCTCCATGACAATACCAAAATTATCATCACGGAAGTGTTCACTTCCGTGACGTAAATGGCGTGTCATGGAAGTGCTTTCGTCAAGGGTAAATGACACGTGGCATCCACCGTAACAGGTCGCCGTTAAGCTATCAGGTCTTGTTTTGGATCCGGTAACCCGTTAACAGACCGGACCAATGGGGATTTTCCACGTGTAAAATTCTCTTTGGCCGAAGGAAACACGTGTCATCTCGTCATTGGGTCAGATAGGGTCTATGATATGTTGACACGTGTGATAGCCCACCACTGGCCCATTTACCTTACCAAGGCCGGCGCGTTTGACTTGGTCAAAAGTTAGCGGGCCGGCCCATGAAAAGCCTGTTAACGGTATGTTCGCATATAGCCCATTTTACGGCCCGATAACTCACGGCCCGTTATGGCCTTCCCGATATCGGCCCAACAACATCATGTGGTCCGTCGAATATAACACCAGCCCGTTTCACTTTCGGCCCATGTATGGCCCACGACGATTCGGCCCATATGAGGCCTTTCGTATCTTCACGCCCTTTAGTGGCCCATGGTGACTCTAGCCCATAATGAACAGTAAATTTCTTTGTACCCATTAGCGGCCCATGATTCACATGGGCCGTTTCCAGCCCGTGTTAGCTTTCGGCCTACTGACGGCCCATACGTTCTTGGGCTCCTTTCCGGCCCTCGATTACTTCCGGCCCATTACTGGCATGTTCCCCTAATGGGCCAAATTTGGCCCGTGGCTAGAATCGGCCCATTTGTGGCCTGTTAACCCGTTGCGCTGTTTCCAGACCGTCCTATATTCTGGCCCATTAACAACCCGTTATGCCTGTGACAGAATTAAGCCTTTGCTATCTTCTGGCCTGTTAACGGCTTGTTACTGTGCTGGCCCGATACCAATTACGCCCGTTTACAGCCCATGTGGACCCATTTATCCGACGGCCCTAGGCCCAACGATTCTATGGCCCGTTGAAGGCCCATTTATCCGACGGTCCATAGGAGGCCCATGGATCCTACGGCATGTAGCACGGTCAAGGTCACCATGGTCCGTATATGGCCCATGGTTGTTGCGGTCACTAGCAAACCAGGGAAAAAGAAGAGTAGGAAATAAATAAGCTTGAAACTAACGCTAGGCTATTAAGGCGATTCCGAAGATTACATCCACTGGGCATCAAAGTTCGCCAACAATGCAAATATAGGGAACACCCTACACTATACAAAAAAGGCTTGTTGTTTTCTTCAGTCAGTGGCTGCACGTTAAGAACAAATTTTATATCGCAACAAAACAAATTACAACCATAAAACAAAAGGAAGGTTGGCATAAAAGTTAACAGTCTGGCAGATAAATGCACCACGACAAATTTAGAAGCTCATTTCATTGGACCTGACTGTTACGTTTTCATGTTGTATTGTTCGATGGAGCACCATAACCTTCGCCTTTATTTCTCCTAGGCACCTGAACAACATAGCAAATGTCTGATAGTCTGGTTTCAAAACCATGCATATCTTGACGACATCGAACAATGGCTGTCCTTGTTTCACAAAAGGTCTCTGTTAGGGAATGGACTTGTGTCTGGAGCGCAGATATAACATTGTTTTGAGCTTGCATATCTTGAACATGAGGCAGTTTGGACGAGATTTCCCTAACAACAAACCCGATACAAGCTAGACATCATACATAACATGCAACCACATATAATAGTGCCAAGTTAGAGGGAGCACCTGTAATGTTGCACTAGGGGAGACGTGCTCATCATCAACACAGCTACTTGAGTGTCTATGCATGTGTTGTCTTGCAAATAATCTTGGAGTGGCGGAGTAGAATCTGTCCCTGCCTTATTTTTTCCTTCCTATTTATTAATTGCATTGCCTTGTCAAGTCAAACCCATAAGAAAAATGAATTAAAAAATCACTTTTCAGAACTTATTGATGCAGGATGCTGACAAGCACTACTTTAATCTAAGGCGACCGCATGATAGGACGATTGAATGTGTAAGAAAAAAGGGCAGCATTGCATATTCACAGCTATGATGTGTAAACTAAGCAAAAGGCATTACAACACATTAGAAGCAATGAAAGCTAGACACCATATGAAAGATGCAACGAATATCACTCTACCAAGTTAAAATTGTCTCGTCATAAGTGCCATTTCAACAAATTAGAAGTAGTACAAGCTAGAAAAGAATGCAAGATGCAACCTATATCACACTCCCAAGTCAAACGTGTCTTATGATAAGTGATTTTTGCAGGTTACACAACATTAGTACTTCGATGTAAGAACATGGTGTGATAGACAGATATTGTATGTTCTAAAACAGGAACACGTGTCTTATTCACAACTATAATGTGTAAAGTAAGAAGATGGAATTCAACAAAATTAGAAGCAATACAAGCTAGACATCATACATAACATGCAACCACATAAAACAGTGCCAAGCTAGAGGGAGCACCTGTGATGGTGCACTAGGGGAGATGTGCTCATCATCAACACAGCTACGTTGAGTGTCTATGCATGTGTTGTCTTGTAAATAATCTTGGGAGTGGCGGAGTAGAATCTGTAGAGGCCCTCCATTTGGAAGGAGCACCTTTATCCACTGCCTTGCTAATTTCTTTCCGCTTTATTGATTTTGAATTTTCAACTAAAACCGACAAGAAAAAGCAATAAAATTTACTCTTCAGAACTCATTCGTGCATGATGCTGACAATCACTACTTTGATGTAAGGCAAACACATGATACCAGGATGGAACATGTACGAAAAACAGGACGACATGGCATATTCACAACTGTTTGTGTAAACTAAGCAGAAGCCATTTCGACAAATAAGAAGCAATGCAAGCTAGACACCACATGAAAGATGCAACCAATATGACCCTGCCAAGTTAAAAGCATCCCATCTTAAATGGTGTTTCAACAAATTAGAAGCAGCGCATGCTATAAATCATATGAAAGATGCAACTAATATCACACTTCATATACTAAAGTTGTCTCGTCATATTGATTGATGCAGGATACAAAAAAATAATAGTTTTATGTAAGGACATGCTTAATAGACATATGTACTATGTACAAAAAACAGGAAGGCATCTCACATTAACAGGCATAATGTATAAACTAAGAAGAATAGCACATGAAATTTAACGAGATTGGAAGAATTACAATCTAGACACCATATGCAACATGCAACCACATATCACGCTGCTAAGTTAGATAAAGCACCTACAATGCTGGTGTAGGGGAAATGCGGTCATCAACTACAGAGCTACGTTCACTATATTCATCTAGCCCTGTTGTTTCTTGAGAATCATGTGGGGAGGCTGACGCTGCATTCTTCGAAATAGCGTATTTTCTCACAGTAACCCACTGGGGTGACTGTCTCATCATAAGTGATTGATGAGGGATACATAAGAACATTAGTTTGATGTAAGAACATGGTTAATAGACAGATGTACTAGTATGTACCAAAAATAGGAAGGCATGTCATATTCAAAGGTATAATGTGTAAGCTAAGCAGATGCAATTTAACCAAATTGGAAGAAATACAAGCTAGCCTTCCGGCTGGAGTGGTGAGCATGATCATCAAGGACCTGAGAGCCTGGTGGGAGGCGGGCTGCTTCGCCACCATCGTGGCTTTTTAGTTGGCTTCCAGGTGATGCCTGTCTGTGCTGGGCTTGTCACTGGCTCGGCCAGTGCCCTGACTAGCTATTTGTCTTCTAGTGCTCCCAGGATGGTGGTTCATGTAAAAAAATATCTTCCCTTATCTTAATAAAGACCGACTTCGGCCTTTTGAATACAAGCTACACACCATATGCAACTTGCAACCACATATGACACCGCTAAGTTAAAGCGAGCACCTGGGATGGTGGTTCATGGTGAGCGAGGTCATCAACTCCATAGCTACATTTACCGTATCCATCTGCTGAGACCGCACCCTTTATAAGGCTGAAACGTGCCTTGCCTAAGCCCGAAGAAATCTGGAGCTGCTTCTCTCTTTTATTTTCTGCTTCTATCAACCGATTGGTAGAGTCGGAAATACCGAGGCATAAAAAAACAATAGTGAGAGTATGTGTGAAGTGTGTGCAGAACTAGTGCCCTGTAAAAGTAGCGGATAGCGGGTGGCTGAAAAATAAATGACAGGAGACATATGATAGCTCTAAACATTGCATGGCAAACAAAATTAGATTCTACTCCATATGATTTCTTAATATATGAGCACAGGGATGGCTGGGAAATGCAGGTACTCCTGCAGCACACCACCACATGTGGTCCTATCAAAATAACAGTCGACTGAAAAAGTCGATTTTTTTATGAACCGTTTGATCTATAAGGAATGGGCAGATGACCTTCGTCTACCTCCCGCCAGTCACTGTTGACAATCTTTCTCAAACCGCCAGCGACCACCGGCCTAGACCCCTGCCTCCGCAGCCCCGCCCTCCCCTCGACCTCACACCACCGCCGGGCTTGGCAGTGCCCCCCGGCCATCCCTTTAATCCTAGTTGACCTCCAGATCGGGCGCCAGCAGCTCCTAGGCCTCACACACCCCAAAGATAAACACCGAGGCCCTACTTCCCCGGCGTAATAGGCGGACTAACGTCTATTATGCCGGGGAATGCTTCCTTTAATTGGGAATCAACTGACCAGGAATTGAAATCCAGGGGGGCGACGGACCTCTAGCTACGGTGAAATAGTATATGAGGAGAAACCTTGTGCATCGCGAGTTACTAGGAACATCTAGTATCAGGAAGAAGAGGTCAATGTAACGCCCCAAGACCGATGCTCGAGAAGACTTCCATATATTCCGGGTTTCGCCGTGTGTTTCATTTGTGCCTGCCCTTTTAATTTTTTGCATTGCATCATGTCATCATGTCATCATCTCATAAATCTTTTGCAACTCAACTAAATAAATGGCATGGATCTTTGATCCATTTAAATCGAGGGAATTCACCTGGTGATTCTCTTTAAAACATATCCTCTCGATATTTAGAGAGCTATAGTAAATATTCCAATTATTTGGATTTACCACAAACACACTTACAAAATATCCTAATGCCTTTGTTGTCTTAATTCTTGATCTCCAACTTTGCCATTTATTCTTTCATCATCTTCCGGAGCTCCACCAAACTTCACAACATTTTTGGACCTTCCTTTTAGCAAGTCCTAGTTCAAACCCATTCGAATTATATTCAAGTGAGTTTGAATTTAAGCTTGCAATCATGCCCACTTCTATTTTCCTGGGATCAAACTCAGTGTTGTGAGTCCAGGGAAATTAACCTCTTGCCCAAATTCTATCTCTACCTTCCTTTCTTCTCCTTTTTCCTCTTTGACATTTCTGTTTTCGGGAGAAAGGAGAAGAAGGAGAGCAGCCGTAGCTCGGCCTGCTCGTAGCAGCCGGCCCAGGCCACCGTGGCCTCCCTAAGACTAGCAGCCAGGCCGACCCACCAAGGCCAAGGCCCAGCCGACCCCCTGCCCTTAACCCTAGGCCGGTCGACCCCCCTCTTTTTTCCCTCGATCCTTCCTCCAGCGCCGCCATCTCCCTCATTCGTCCTGATCCCCTCTCCCTCTCGATTCCTCCAGTGCCTCCACACGCCCCACGCCCCACGCCTTGCCTCCCATGGCGCCTGAAGCCATGCCATGTCGCCCCTCCGGCCGGCGAGTCCAGGCCGCCCAGCTCGCCCCGCCTCGTTCCCGGATGGAACCGGTGTTCCCGCGCCTCCTCCTCGCCAAGTCCCCGTCGCCCGAGCGCTCGAGGAGAGGAGCTCCTCGAGCACCTGCGCCCGCCTCCGTCGTCCTCCGTGCCCAGCAGTAGCCCCGCGCCGCTCGTCCCCTCCGTTTTGGTCGGAGTTCGCCGGAGCCCCAGCACCGGCCGCCTTGCACCCGCGAGCACCACCACCTCCAGCGCGCCTCGAGCCTCCTCCTGTGCGCCTCCACCCTGGTTCCAGCCTCGACGACCCATCCCCGACCTCCGCGACCACCACCACCAGTCTCCTGCTTCGCGCCAAGTCCCGCGGCCGTCGCTCCTGCATCACGCCCCTGCTTGCTGCTTCGACTCCCTGCCCGTGCTTCGTTTTTCGTCATGGACGTGGGGTAGCTGCTGAACCTCGCCATTGTTCTGTCCAACACCGCAAGTCCGACGCCAGGAGCACCTCAAGTTCGACTACATGTAACACCAAGTACCACTACGGCCGGAGACCTCGGATCCGTCAAGTACCCTTTGGATGCGCCAAGTTCCACGACGCCGCATAAGTTTCTTCTTGAACGTGTATGACTACGCAGATTCGCCAAGTTCCTCTACGACCGTGTACCACTACCATCACCGAAGATCCGTGTACAACTACCGTCGCCCTGTACCCCTACTTCCACTATCGTCGCGAGAACGACTACTTACCCTACGACCCGTGAACGACTACTTCCCTCGATGATTTTGAACCGCCCCGAAAATGCATGCTTCAAAGGTATAACCCCGAGACGATCAACCATGGACCGAATGCATGTGTTGTATGAGATGCTCGTGTTTGCACCATGTCCGAGTTGTTCCTTGCGCGTTCCTCATTGCCTTGCCGTCGACCCGTGGGAACCCGGTAGTCGGGAGCACCCCACCATATCTACCATGTTGCGCACATCCGCATGTATCCTTTTGCACCGGTATCTCCATGAGCTACCAGAACCGATATGTTGCCGTGGCATCATTTTCGGATTCGCCGCCGTGGCACCCTTTTTGTTCCGCCATGGTGACAAATAACAAGCTCTTGTCAACATTTTCATAAAATTGCTTAAAACTTGCATATGTCATCCGCATCATGATAACAACATTTAAATGTTAAAAATTGTTGTTGCATTAAATTGCTAAATGCATATGGGGATTTACCGGATTTGTTGTTTTTATATCCGGCCCCATTTAAATTGTTTAGATGGTATAGTTTTGTTATGCTTCACCACTTGCCATGTTAACCAATATTTAATATTGTTGGGTACATAACCAAGAGAGAACTAAATAATTGATGTGGTGTTTCGTCAATATGCAACCCATTGCATATTGAGCTCCACTTAATTTGTAGGATTGCTTGTGCACTTTTGCCATGCCATGCTATTTAAACCGGGCATGCATCATACTTGTTTGCGCATCATGCCATGTTTATGTGATGGTTGTTTACTATGTTGTTTGTTTCTTTCCGGGTTGCTTCTCTCGTTAGCTTCGGTTTCGTTCCGGAGTTGTGAGGATTCGTTCGACCACGTTCGTTTGTCTTCTTCATGGACTCGTTCCTCTTCCTTGCGGGATTTCAGGCAAGATGACCATACCCTCGAAATCACCTCTATCTTTGCTTGCTAGATGCTCGCTCTTTTGCTATGCCTATGCTACGATGCCTACCACTTGCTTATCATGCCTCCCATATTTCCATGTCAAGCCCTTAACCATCCTTTCCTAGCAAACCGTTGTTTGGCTATGTTACCACTTTGCTCATCCCCTCTTATAGCGTTGTTAGTTGCAGGTGAAGATGAAGTTTGTTCCTTGTTGGAACATGGAGATGTTGTTCCTTGTTGGAACATGTTTACTTGTTGGGATAGCACAATATATCTTATTTAATTAATGCATCTATATACTTGGTAAAGGGTGGAAGGCTCGGCCTTATGCAGGTGTTTTGTTCCACTCTTGCCGCCCTAGTTTCCGTCATATCGGTATTATGTTCCCGGATTTTGCGTCCCTAACGCGGTTGGGTGATTTATGGGACCCCTTGACAGTTCGCTTTGAATAAGACTCCTCCAAAGAAGGCCCAACCTTGGTTTTACCATTTGCCACCTAAGCCTTTTTCCCTTGGGTTCTGCAGACTCAAGGGTCATCTTTATTTTAAACCCCGGGCAGTTCTCCTTTGATTGCTGGCCCAAACCGAGCGATGTCCGGCGCCCCCTGGGCAATCAGGGTCTATGCCAACCCGACGTCTTGCTCATCCGGTGTGCCCTGAGAACGAGATATGTGCAGCTCCTATCGGGATTTGTCGGCACATCCGGGCGGCTTTGCTGGTCTTGTTTTATTACTGCCGAAATGTCTTGTAGCCGGGATTCCGAGACTGATCGGGTCTTCCCGGGGAGAAGGAATATCCTTCGTTGACCATGAGAGCTTATAATGGGCTAAGTTGGGACACCCCTGCAGGGTATTATCTTTCGAAAGCCGTGCCCGCGGTTATGAGGCAGATGGGAATTTGTTAATGTCCGGTTGTAGAAAACCCAAAGTTGATCTTAATTAAAATAAACCAACTGCGTGTGTAACTGTGATGGTCTCTTCTCGGCGGAGTCCGGGAAGTGAACACGGTGTTGGAGTTATGTTTGACGTAAGTAGTTTCAGGATCACTTCTTGATCGCTACTAGCTTCACGACCGTGCCTTGCTTCTCTTCTCGCTCTCTTTTGCGAATGTAGCCACCATATATGCTAGTCGCTTGCTGCAGCTCCACCTCACAACTTTGTCCTACCTATAAGCTTAAATAGTCTTGATCTCGCGGGTGTGAGATTGCTGAGTCCCGTGACTCACGAGATACTTCAAAACCAGTTTGCGGTGCCGATGAAACCGTGCAGGTGGCCTTTTGAGCTCAAGGAGGAGCTCGATGAAGATCTTGTTCTTTGTGTTGTTTCGTTTCAGTTGATCAGTAGTGGAGCCCAGTTGGGACGATCGTGGATCTGTTTAGCATTTGGGGTAGTCTTCTTTTATTTTTGGTTCCGTAGTCGGACCTTGATTGTGTATGTATGATGTAATGCTTTACTCATGTATTGTGTGAAGTGGCGATTGTAAGCCAACTATGTATCTATTTCCCTTATGTATTACATGGGTAGTGTGAAGATTACCTCACTTGCGACATTGCTTTCAATGCGGTTATGCGTCTAAGTCGTGCTTCGACACGTGGGAGATATAGCCGCATCGAGGGCGTTACAAGTTGGTAATCGAGCCATCCCGACTTAGGAGCCCCTGCTTGATTGTTTCTTTGGCGTTGTTGAGTCTAGAACAAAAATGTTTTGAGTCTTAGGATTATATATCGGAGTAGGATTATTTTTACTCCTCGGTCCTTAAATCGCTCTGGTGAGGTCTCCTGACGTAGAAGTTTTGACTCTTCTCTCCTCAAATTTCACTAAAAAAAAATTTAGGATCACGCGAGTATCTTGGAATCGTTCCGATTGTTTTGTGACGAGAACATTGTTCTTGGTGCCTCCTGACATTTAGGGGTTGTGGCAGTGTCCCGGGGAGTTGAGCTCCGAGGTGTTGTCGTCACAATTTTATCGTTGCAGTTCTGGAATACCTGAGCTTTGCCGACATCGAAAATCTCTTTTATGCAGTTGTTGGTGAGATAACCTCGATAACCCAGTACTGGGGCGAGCTCGAGAGTACTGCCATAACTCGTATAACGGATGCTTTTCGAAGGTTGAGGTACACGATTTCCGAAGGTTTCTTGGTTATGTGTTGAAGGATGGATATAGCTGGATCTAGGTATTGTTAGTTTGGGTGATATATTTTGTGTCCCCTGTATCCCCAACACCAGATTGCATAACCAGAAAGTTTCGGGAGTTTATAAGTGGGAATTCAAGTATCTCGTAGGATATCTTTCCAACACACACATGATACGATATGGGATCTATCATATGTTTTTTTCCGGCTTATTCTGCAAGCCAAATCCTTTGTTTTGTTTTATTTGTGGTATTCGAGTTGCTTCGAAGTCAAATGTTGAATCTATACCTTTCCTAAGCGGTGTTCTCATATTGCTATGTGAATACTAATCTTTATTGTTCATCGAGGTCGTCATGTTAATTCTTTTCCCAACCGGCGTGCTTCTCTTCATGTGGATCCGATCATTTCAACGTTAGCAAGATCAATTCTAAGTTTTCTCAACGGTGTTTGTTTCATCCGTCCCAAGTTGTTTTGTTTTCCCGCCCTCCCACCCTTTTTCTTCAAGGACTCAGATTTCTTAATCATGTATCCTTTTATTTGTGGGAAGTCTCTTCATTCTTTTCTTTCAATGTTCTTATCCGGTGATTTCCCATGAAGATGCTCAACAATTTCAAGTTCATCATCCTTCTTTGTTGTTTCTTCTCCGGTGGACCCAATTCAAGCTTTCGATATTCATCATATTCCTTTCCTCGTTTCTAATGTTTTCTCATGTCGGTGCATCTCTTAATCATCCACCTCTTGCTATCCATGTTATCTGGAGTGCTAAAGATTATCTCAGAAGATTCGTGTTTTCATTCCTAATCCGTGCAAGATTTCTCGAAGTTGTTATCCTTTTCAAGCCATTTAATTCAACCGGTGCAATCTCTCTTTTCAAGCAATCGTTCAACAGTGGTTCTTTTGAGTAGGCCCTAACCCACGGTCTTTTTCCAGGATCTTACCTGACTCTTTTAATTTTCTTAGAGCTATTCCCAAATTCTTTTCGAAGTTTGACGTAAGAATGAATTGTCATTAGTCATATGTCTTTCTCCAAGATCTTTCACATTCTTTTCATCGTTGGTTCAATCTTTCTATTCTTCATTATTCCAAAGTGTCTCAACAATTCATGGTGGTGTTTCTCATCGTCATTCTTGGATTTGAAGACCGAAGAAGAGTTTCTCTTAAATCTTGCTCCATTCTCTTCAAGATTCATGGTTCTAGCTTGATGCCATCTTCTCATAATTATTTTCGATTGTGAGAATTCTTTTAACCCACCCGGAGCATTTCAGTAGTCTTTTCAGTTTGATTCTGCGGAGCCCATCATCTCAGAATTATTCATTCAAGCGTTCAACTCTTGTTTTCCAAATCTCACAGGTGCATCGTCGAAATATCCTCTAATCAGTTCATGATCTCTTCGTTCTAATGTATCTAAATTCTATCAAGCATCTTTATTCGTTTTCTAATTCTTCACGGTGAATTGTGCCTTTGCTACGTTCAATTTCAATTCTTACGGTGGTTCGTTCAAGAGTTCTCTTCCTTCGTTATTATATAGATTCATTCGTTCTTCCCAAATCCTACCGGCGGATCGTTGAAGACCTTCCCAAGTTGAGCAATATCTCTCTTCAATACTTTTTCAACGAGAATAAGTAGTATGCCTAATCCGTTGCTTGTCATCAATCTACATTGGTGAAGGATACGCATAACATAATTCTTGTTCTTGTTTCATCCAAGTGATTGATTCATTCTTACGGAGTTTGTAATGGTATCAATTTCTCAGTTCTAAGTTGTTCATCTCTTCTTTCCGGAGTTTGTTCATCTTATCACATTCTCGGTCCAAGATGCTTCATCTTTTCTTTCCGGAGTTCAAAGTTTTCTCGGTTATATCATTTCAAAGCTTCTTCTTATCATTGCAAGGCTTCACCTTGTGTTTTCAACTTCTCTTTCTTTTATCATCCTTATCTTACCGGAGTCTTCATGGAGGCTCTACATGGTGGTTCGTCAAGGATTCCTTTCATTCTTCAATTGTTCTTCAAGATTTCTCTCGAAGTTAAGATCCGTCAAGCCATACTTCAAAATAAACATGGTGCTCAACACATGTTTTGTTTTGAGGAGTTCAAGCATTCTTCATCTTGCATTCCGAAGTGCAATTATTTCGACCTTATCTTTTGAGGTGGTGTTATGTCATTTTGACAGTTTCATTCATGTTTCATGATTCACTTGTTGTCAAGAATGAGATATTTAAATCCATCAATCTCTTCCTTGGAGTTATCTTGGTTTAGATTTCACCTAAAGCCTTTCCGAAGGAATGTTGCCAATTGTGGTGCTTATCATCCAAGTTTTCTCCTATTCTCTCGGCGAATCAAGTTTTCATCTCCGTGTTGCTCTCAAGCAATCAATTGTTTTTCATAGTGGCATCTATTCACCTGTAAGTTTTGAGTTGTTTCCATAAGCCCACTACAATTTTATTCTTTTCATTGTTGATTTTTCAACAACTCCGTTCTAGCCTTCCTCGTAAGGATGTTTCTTTCAAATTCATTTGTGGTAGAAGTTGTCATTTTCTTCTCCGTCCCTTTATCCCAACAATCTAGATTCTATTCTTTCGTTCCGAAGGCATTGTGATGTTGCTCTCTTCGACCCATCATCTTGTTTTGTCAAGATCATGTTCTTCTCCTTGCTTCTCTGTTTAGTCGGAGTGTCATGTTTTCATTCGAGTTCTCTCATCTTATCAAGTTTTGCCTGCTTCCTCAACCGGAGAGCTGTCTGAAATCTTTCTTACCCCTTGTGCCATTCTTTCATAGTTCCGGAGGTAGTGCGTTGTTTATTTCATCAGTATCATCCCATCTTCTCAAGTTCATGATTCTAATTCCTCCCATTTTCAGTCGGAGTGCTGCCAAAATTATATCATTCTTATTCATTCTTATCTCGTTTCAACCAGAGTGGTTCCAATTCCTTCTTGTCCATTGTACTCGTCATTCATAGCTTTGCAACCCCAAAGGTTCACATGGTGTTCCTTGTTTCTATTTTCTACTGGAAGGCTCTCAATTTCGTTCAACTCTATTGTGTTATTCTTTCAAGTTTTCAACCTCTCGAGGTTCATTGGTTTCACTCGTTTGTCAAAGAAGCAACTTAGTTTTACCTCTTTCTTCTTCCGTTTTCTATCCGGTGCCATCCTAGATCTCAGGACGAGATCCTCTCGTAGTGGTGGAGTGTTGTAACGCCCCAAGACCGATGCTCGAGAAGACTTCCATATATTCCGGGTTTCGCCGTGTGTTTCATTTGTGCTTGCCCTTTTTATTTTTTGCATTGCATCATGTCATCATGCCATCATCTCATAAATCTTTTGCAACTCAACTAAATAAATGGCATGGATCTTTGATCCATTTAAATCGAGGGAATTCACCTGGTGATTCTCTTTAAAACATATCCTCTCGATATTTAGAGAGCTATAGTAAATATTCCAATTATTTGGATTTACCACAAACACGCTTACAAAATATCCTAATGCCTTTGTTGTCTTAATTCTTGATCTCCAACTTTGCCATTTATTCTTTCATCATCTTCCGGAACTCCACCAAAATTCACAACATTTTTGGACCTTGCTTTTAGCAAGTCCTAGTTCAAACCCATTCGAATTATATTCAAGTGAGTTTGAATTTAAGCTTCCAATCATGCCCACTTCTATTTTCCTGGGATCAAACTTCGGTGTTGTGAGTCCAGAAAATTAACCTCTTCTTAAATTCTATCTCTACCTTCCTTTCTTCTCCTTTTCCTCTTTGACATTTTCTGTTTTTGGGAGAAAGGAGAAGAAGGAGAGCAGCCGTAGCTCGGCCTGCTCGTAGCAGCCGGCCCAGGCCACCGTGCCCTCCCTAAGCCTAGCAGCCAGGCCGACCCACCAAGGCCAAGGCCCAGCCGACCCCCTGCCTTTAACCCTAGGCCGGTCGACCCCCCCTCTTTTTTCCCTCGATCCTTCCTCCAGCACCGCCATCTCCCTCGTTCGTCCTGATCCCCTCTCCCTCTCGATTCCTCCAGCGCCTCCACACGCCCCATGCCCCACGCCTTGCCTCCCATGGCACCCCAAGCCATGCCATGTCGCCCCTCCGGCCAGTGAGTCCAGGCCGCCCAGCTCGCCCCGCCTCGTTCCCGGATGGAACCGGTGTTCCCGCGCCTCCTCCTCGCCAAGTCCCCGCCGCCCGAGCGCTCGAGGAGAGGAGCTCCTCGAGCACCTGCGGCCGCATCCATCGTCCTCCGCGCCCAGCAGGAGCCCCGCGCCGCTCGTCCCCTCCGTTTTGGTCGGAGTTCGCCGGAGCCCCAGCACTGGCCGCCTTGCACCCGCGAGCACCACCACCTCCAGCGCGCCTCGAGCCTCCTCCTGTGCGCCTCCACCCTGGTTCCAGCCTCGACGACCCATCCCCGACCTCCGCGATCACCACCACCAGCCTCCTGCTTCGCGCCAAGTCCCGCGGCCGTCGCTCCTACATCACGCCCCTGCTTGCTGCTTCGACTCCCTGCCCGTGCTTCGTTTTTCGTCATGGACGTGGGGTAGCTGCTGAACCTCGCCATTGTTCTGTCCAACGCCGCAAGTCCGACGCCAGGAGCACCTCAAGTTCGACTACATGTAACACCAAGTACCACTACGGCCGGAGACCTCGGATCCGTCAAGTACCCTTTGGATGCGCCAAGTTCCACGACGCCGCATAAGTTTCTTCTTGAACGTGTATGACTACGCAGATTCGCCAAGTTCCTCTACGACCATGTACCACTACCATCACCGAAGATCCGTGTACAACTACCGTCGCCGTGTACCCCTACTTCCACTATCGTCGCGAGAACGACTACTTACCCTACGACCCGTGAACGACTACTTCCCTCGACGATTTTGAACCGCCCCGAAAATGCATGCTTCAAAGGTATAACCCCGAGACGATCAACCGTGGACCGAATGCATGTGTTGTATGAGATGCTCGTGTTTGCACCATGTCCGAGTTGTTCCTTGCGCGTTCCTCATTGCCTTGCCGTCGACCCGTGGGAACCCGGTAGTCGTGAGCACCCCACCATATCTACCATGTTGCGCACATCCGCACGCCTCCTTTTGCACCGGTATCTCCATGAGCTACCGGAACCGATATGTTGCCGTGGCATCATTTTCGGATTCACCGCCATGGCACCCTTTTTGTTCCGCCATGGTGACATATGCTTCATAACATGCTCTTGTCAACATTTTCATAAAATTGCTTAAAACTTGCA
The DNA here is from genome assembly GCA_021605205.1 of Aegilops longissima. Lineage (NCBI taxonomy): Eukaryota > Viridiplantae > Streptophyta > Magnoliopsida > Poales > Poaceae > Aegilops > Aegilops longissima. Next base: position 32,750 of record JAHIAM010006642.1, on the reverse strand, counting down.
TATGTCATCCGCATCATGATAACAACATTTAAATGTTAAAAATTGTTGTTGCATTAAATTGCTAAATGCATATGGGGATTTACCGGATTTGTTGTTTTTATATCCGGCCCAATTTAAATTGTTTAGATGGTATAGTTTTGTTATGCTTCACCACTTGCCATGTTAACCAATATTTAATATTGTTGGGTACATAACCAAGAGAGAACTAAATAATTGATGTGGTGTTTCGTCAATATGCAGCCCATTGCATATTGAGCTCCACTTAATTTGTAGGATTGCTTGTGCACTTTTGCCATGCCATGCTATTTAAACCGGGCATGCATCATACTTGTTTGCACATCATGCCATGTTTATGTGATGGTTGTTTACTATGTTGTTTGTTTCTTTCCGGGTTGCTTCTCTCGTTAGCTTCAATTTCGTTCCGGAGTTGTGAGGATTCGTTCGACCATGTCCGTTTGTCTTCTTCATGGACTCGTTCCTCTTCCTTGCGGGATTTCAGGCAAGATGACCATACCCTCGAAATCACTTCTATCTTTGCTTGCTAGATGCTCGCTCTTTTGCTATGCCTATGCTACGATGCCTACCACTTGCTTATCATGCCTCCCATATTGCCATGTCAAGCCCCTAACCATCCTTTCCTAGCAAACCGTTGTTTGGCTATGTTACCGCTTTGCTCAGCCCCTCTTATAGCGTTGTTAGTTGCAGGTGAAGATGAAGTTTGTTCCTTGTTGGAACATGGAGATGTTGTTCCTTGTTGGAACATGTTTACTTGTTGGGATAGCACAATATATCTTATTTAATTAATGCATCTATATACTTGGTAAAGGGTGGAAGGCTCGGCCTTATGCCTGGTGTTTTGTTCCACTCTTGCCCCTCTAGTTTCCGTCATATCGGTATTATGTTCCCGGATTTTGCATCCCTAACGCGTTGGGTGATTTATGGGACCCCCTTGACAGTTCGCTTTGAATAAGACTCCTCCAAAGAAGGCCCAACCTTGGTTTTACCATTTGCCACCTAAGCCTTTTTCCCTTGGGTTCTGCAGACTCAAGGGTCATCTTTATTTTAAACCCCCGGGCCAGTTCTCCTTCGATTGCTGGCCCAAACCAAGCGATGTCCGGCGCCCCCTGGGCAATCAGGGTCTATGCCAACCCGACGTCTTGCTCATCCGGTGTGCCCTGAGAACGAGATATGTGCAGCTCCTATCGGGATTGTACGGCACATCCGGGCGGCTTTGCTGGTCTTGTTTTATTACTGCCGAAATGTCTTGTAGCCGGGATTCCGAGACTGATCGGGTCTTCCTGGGGAGAAGGAATATCCTTCGTTGACCGTGAGAGCTTATAATTGGCTAAGTTGGGACACCCCTGCAGGGTATTATCTTTCGAAAGCCGTGCCCACGGCTATGAGGCAGATGGGAATTTGTTAATGTCCGGTTGTAGAAAACCCGAAGTTGATCTTAATTAAAATACACCAACTGCATGTGTAACCGTGATGGTCTCTTCTCGTCGGAGTCCGGGAAGTGAACACGATGTTGGAGTTATGTTTGGCGTAAGTAGTTTCAGGATCACTTCTTGATCGGTACTAGCTTCACGACCGTGCCTTGCTTCTCTTCTCGCTCTCTTTTGCGAATGTAGCCACCATATATGCTAGTCGCTGCTGCAGCTCCACCTCACAACTCTGTCCTACCTATAAGCTTAAATAGTCTTGATCTCGGGTGTGAGATTGCTGAGTCCCGTGACTCACGAGATACTTCAAAACCAGTTTGCAGGTGCCGATGAAACCGTGCAGGTGGCCTTTTGAGCTCAAGGAGGAGCTCGATGAAGATCTTGTTCTTTGTGTTGTTTCGTTTCAGTTGATCATTAGTGGAGCCCAGTTGGGACGATCGTGGATCTGTGTAGCATTTGGGGTAGTCTTCTTTTATTTTTGGTTCCGTAGTCGGACCTTGATTGTATCTGTATGATGTAATGCTTTACTCATGTATTGTGTGAAGTGGCGATTGTAAGCCAACAATGTATCTCTTTCCCTAATGTATTACATGGGTTGTGTGAAGATTACCTCACTTGCGACATTGCTTTCAATGCGGTTATGCCTCTAAGTCATGCTTCGACACGTGGGAGATATAGCCGCATCGAGGGCGTTTTAGTCAACTAGTGTCTTCTATGGGATGAATACCGTGCAAGCAGACACGTAAGATTTGCACAAATAAGGGAAGAGAAGTACCATTTCCTGTTGCCAGTGCTGTGTCCTCCATTTGTCGCGGTGATTTTCTTGTTTTTACCGGGGGAACCGATATTTTGTAGGAGGATGGAGCCCTGGACGAACCCATGGTCAAATTGTTGACTGTGTTGCGGTGGCCGTCTGTCGGCGGAGGGGAAGCGGATCTGAGGCGGCGAAGGATGGCGTAGCGGGAACAGCTCCGGTGCGGTGGACGGTGGCGAAGTTGGAGCGGCAGTGGTGAGGCGCAGGACGGCGTGGTTGAACTGGCTCGGGTACGTATAGCACGGCCTCGGCTTCAACTACTAGCCATGGAGGGCGTTGCGGTTGTGGTGGACGAAGACGTCGGGGTATCGACTCCGGCGTGATGGAGGAGGGCGGCGGTTGATGGGTGGGATGGGGTGGCGAACGGAGGATGTCGGGGTTTCAAGGCTGGCGGAGAGGTAGTTTTGGCACCCACAAGTATGAATGGGGAATCGGACGGGGGCGGGGGGAGCTAAGGGAGAACCATGTTTCGGCCTGGGACGCGCTTGTTTTTGGATTTTTTGAACAGATGGGACGCTCTTGTTTGAAACTTGGGGAAACTACAAACTTTGCCCCCTCTTAAATTTCAGACCTACTGCAGGTCTGGGGTAGGATGGTAATCCCAGGTGTCCCAAATACTGGGTGGGAGCAATTTTGGCCGCGCGCATGTGTGCTTCGGCGGCCATCGTGTATGAATGTTTTTCGGAGGCGGTTACGTGGCGTCTAGATGGAGCTACAAACCTACCCCAGTTTAGACCTTTGGACGTCGGGCCGGTAGGTTTCACGGGTCAGAGTTAGAAACGTAATTTCCTTCTACCAAACATTGGTCTCACGCGGTATTGGGTGAGTAGAGGCTCTTTTGGCACTTCGTTCAAAATTTTGAAACAGAAGCATTCACGTTTAGAGTACTCTTGAACTTTGAGGATTGACCTAAATAGACAGCGTTAAATTTGACCTTGTATGTTTGAAAACCTCATAAAATTATGCGCTTCTTTTTGAAATTTGGACACTTTAAAATCCTATAACTACGATTATTTTGGAATGGAGGAGGTAAACTTGAATCTATTTTGTACATGACTATATATGCTATTATGTACAAAAGCAGAGCGAAGATTGGTGCCCCTATAATTTAGGTATGATTTACAAATGCCTTGATATCGAATTCAAATAATTGAATGGACTTCATGTTGATTTCGAATTTTTTAAACCACCTTAAGTTGAATTCAAATGTATGCTAGTTAATAGCTAGCTATTTATAATGTTCATTGTGTAACTTTTGTATGTATAATGTGCTTTACACGCACAACATGAACTATACTCACGTTTATATTTGATTGCTAAAGTGATGCATTGTCTGGAGTTCAAAATACTAACTATGTGGATCAATTTTGTCGAATAATAACATAGACATGCTCAAATTCGATACAATATAGATGGCTGATGGATCAATGACCGTTCCTTACGCGAATTGCAAATATCATGATCCCATCCTAATATTTGGATACAATTTATATTTTTAATCAATGTGTACATCAGTCTTTTACGTGTAGTTTCACTCTCCATCGGTGGTCTCTCACACATGCTCACACACTCTCTCCCGAGGTGTCTTTCTCGCACACATGCTCTCGATATAAACCTCCCTCCCTCTCGTAACCATTTACGACTGTTTTCACTAACCTTTATGACAAGCAATCTTCCTCTCACAAGCATACACATGCACAATCCCCATCGACCCTTTCTATATACATAGACCTACCTACATGTCTCACACATGCACATTATCTTTAGGTATGTCTCTCACGCATTGTCTCCACCTCTCTTCCTAATTGACGAGTATGATTCTAGCAGAGAATTCTGTAGGATGCCCCTTAAAGTTAGTGCCAGATCACGGGTTCTGGCAAAACCCTCAAGGTTCGAACACTGGGGTGCGCGTGAAGATCTCCCCCTACTGATCCACGTCCTAGCTTCTCTGAGATCTCAAGGGATAACGCCACGGATTCGCAACACAAGGGACATAAGATTTATACTGGTTTGGGCCACCGTTGTGGTGTAATACCCTACTCCAGTGTGGTGGTGGTGGATTGCCTCTTGGGCTGAGGATGAACAGTACAAGGGGAAGAACAGCCTCCTGATGCTGGGTGTTCTTGTGCTTGGCGTGTGGCTAGGATCGGCTCCAGATTAGATGCCTCCTACTGTGGTGACTAGTCCTATTTATAGAGGCCCTGGTCCTCTCCCCAAATATTGAGCGGGAAGGGAGCCAACAACAGCCAATTTAAAAGGGGGGAACTAGTACATCTTATCCTGACAAAAGCAGTCTTCGCCTGCAAAAGGCTCTGGTGGTGAATCCGCCTTGGGCTCCATGGTGACCTCCATCTTGCCGTCCTGCTGGTCTTGGTCTCGTTGCACCGATATGGAAACCTTTGCTTGACGCCTTGGTACTCCGCGCCTGCGCTTGCCCCCCTTAGCACCAAACAGGAAACAAGTACACTGCGCGCGCTGGTGCCCGCCTAGCGACTGCCTGGTCTCGATCGTCATGGCTCATGTCACGAGAACCTCGCGAGGTTTGCCTTGCCATGAACTCTCCGCCCCTCGCAAGCCAACCTAGTGAAGCCGCTCCCGAAGAGGTTTTGCGTCGTCCGCCTCGCGAGGCTTGGCCCTTCGCGAGGGTCTTTATTGCCTTTTTGATGAAGATGGGTCGTACAGGCCCGCTCGCAGAGCCTCGCCGTGGGCCGCAAGCAGGCAAGTCTGGGGACCCCCGTTCCCAGAACACCGACAGTAGCCCCCGAGCCCAAGGCGCGCTCGGGCTTGGCTTCGAGGCGAAGCCAAAGGTCAAGTGCGGAGCGCGGCGGGCCCCAATAGCCTACGGCCTTGGCCGACGCGTGGCGGTTGATTGGACATGAGATTCTCCGCTTCCCCACGCTGCCTCGGCAACTGCCCGACTTGACAAGTCCCTGCGACATGCAAGGGAAAACCATCATTAGCTTTGATCGTGGGGGGGGGGGGCAGTTGGTCTTCTCTTGTTATAAATGTGGAGGGGGGCAGAGCCCCCATCGCCCATCTCTTCCCATTCCGCTTGCTTCTCCTCCTCTGCTCCACCGCCGACACCAATGGCACCGTCAAAGATGTTCTCTGCCGCAGAGAAGGGGAAGGTCCCTCGCGAGGGGCCCGGCTCCCCGGCGCCCAAGCGTGGGTGCGGCCATCCCCACAAGCACTCCGAGACTCCCGCCGCGGCCCCTTGCTCCCATGGTGGCGCCGCTGCGCGTGGCAGGGGTCGTTCCAGTCGTGGCAGCCCTGTCGATGAAGGGAGACGTGCCATGGTTGCACGGCCTCCCCGGCCGCGCTTCCACCCTGCGGAGGTGCTGTCGTAGTTCAGCGTCTGGTCGGAGAACCCGGCCGGCAACTGGCTTCAGCTCCCGCGCTTTTTCGGTGGCGAGCTACCAGCCTCCGGTCCAGGTGGGCTCTGGCTGCAGGCGGACGGTTGCTGCAACAGGGCTTCTTGGGTTGTAGTCGAGGTCTCCGTCGCGGGCAACATAGCTCTGGCCCGCGGTTGGCAGATGTTCGCCCACGCGCGCGGCCTGGGCAGGTGGTGCACCCTCCATTTCAAGTACGATGGTGATGCGACTCTCTACGCGAGGGTGCTTGGGGAAGATGGTCGCCGCGCTGGGTGCTGCCCCGAGGTGAACAACGGCGAGGAGGTGCTCAGCCTTGGCGATGGTCGGGACGAGGAGGAGGGCGAACCCGCCCTTGGTGCCGACTGCGTCTCGTCCAACTATGGTGGCTCTTCCCCTGGTGACAACTCTAACAGTGGTGGCTACGACCAGCCGCCACGCCCGCTTCGAAGGTGGCAATGGGTCGTCTCATCGTCGCGCCTCCGTGAAGCGCGAGGAGGGGTCCGACTGAGCTCAGGACGTCGCCAAGAGCCTGTCCCCGTGAACCACTTTAGGGGCAGGCGCCGCTTTTATCTTGTTCTTCCTTTCCTTCCTGTAAAAAAGAAACCAGTATGGCCCCCGGAGGGGTGTGTATCGAACCATGATTCCTCAATCACTATGTTATGCTTATCGTTTCTATGTTGTGCCGTTGTTTGGTGTAGAGACAACTTAGCTTAGCACTCTTGGGGTGGCCTCCTCTTCACGAGGCACTTGTTTCCTGGTGCCAGTCAAGGCCTTCCTTGACTCAGTGGGCGCTTAGGAACTGCAAAAAATTCATTAGGAAGCTCGCTAGGAGGCTTATCGTTCACCCGGGCCTTGACCCAGCGCTTCATATCGCGGTACCTGAGGGGCACGGGTTAGGAGAGATGCGCCAGCTTGTGGGCTCGAACGAGGGTGCCTCGCGAAAAAACATGCAGAAGGCAGAGAAAAGGAAAAACACTCGCGAGGGCACCTGCCTAGCCCCCTCGCAAGGAATGCGAGAGAGAGAACAGGTTAAACCGAAGTCGGAAATAGCGGCAAAAGGTGACGGAACCAAATCAGCAAGGAACACCAGAAGCAAATTTCAATTAAAAGGAGACGAGACAACTACGGAAAGCAAATGAAAAGCCACGTCCGGCACCTAGTCTAGTCTTCAAGTCTTCTCACCAGCGCGGAGCAAAGTGCTGCCACTAGGACGTGGGAGGGAGCCCCCGAGGCCCAAGGGCGGCACTCCTAAGACTCCGGGGCGTGTACAGTCCCACTCGTTATTATGTGAGAGTGTCACGGGCAGCAATCTTCACAGGCACTGGGCCTTTATTCATGGGTAGAACTTCCAGAGATGCTGGATGTTCCAGACGTTCTGTATGGGTACCCCGTCCTGTGTCTCCAGGCGCGCGACGCCAGGCCTGGAGACATGGATGACCTTGAACGGGCCCTCCCACATGGGTGAGAGCTTATGCAGCCCTTCCCTGGAGAGGACCCGCCTCAGGACGAGGTCACCCGCCTCGAGCATCCCGGAGCGGATGTTGTGGCAATGGTATCGCCTCAGCGCCTGCTGATACCTTGCCGCCCGCAGTGCGGCTTCGCGCCGGCATTCCTCCCCCGGCACGAGGTCCATCCCCCGCGTGGCATCCTGTTGCGCTTCATCAAACGCCAGGACCCGTGTGGAGCGATGCTTGACCTCGTGAGGGAGGACCGCTTCTGCTCTGTAGACGAGGAAGAACAGGCTCTCGCCCGTTGGCTTGGTTTCGGTGGTGCGGATAGACCACAACATGGACTGGAGCTCGTCGTACCAGCCCCTGCCGCAGGCCTCGAGCTTCTTCTTGAAGGTCCTGGTCTTGAGGCCCCTCAGGACCTCTGCGTCGGCGCATTCGGCCTGACCATTGCTCCTGGGGTGCGCCACCGAAGCGTAGCAGATCTGCGTTCCAAGGTTAGCACAGTATGTCTTGAAGAGATTACTAGCGAACTGCGAGCCATTATCAGTGATGATGCGGTTGGGGACCCCGAAACGGATGACGAGACCCTTGATGAACTTGACCGCGGAGCCCGCTGGGATGGTGCGGACGGCTTCCACCTCCGCCCACTTGGTGAACTTGTCAGTGGTGACGTAGAGGTAGCGATAGCCCCCAGGCGCTCGAGGAAACGGGCCCAAGATATCTAGCCCCCAGACCGCGAACAGCCATGTGAGTGGGATGGTCTGGAGGCCCTGAGCCGGCTGATGGATATGCTTGGCGTGGAACTGGCAGGCTTCACAGGACTTCACCAGCTCAGTTGCGTCGTTGAGCACCGTGGGCTAGTAGAATCTGCTACGGAATGCCTTGCCGACGAGGGTCCGTGATGATGAGTGGTGCCCGCAATCCCCAGCGTGTATGTTGGATAGCAACTCCTTCCCCTGATCCCTGGAGATGCAACGCAGTGAAACATCATTTGGTCGCTTCCTGTACAACTCACCGTCCCGAATGCAGAACGTCATGGCTTGCCGGGCCACGCGCTCTACGTCCTCCTCCTTCTCCGGCAGCGCCCCTTGCATCAGGTATTCCTTGAATTCCTTGGTCCAGCATCCCTCCTGGGGCTTGAGCGCCAAGAGTAGGCATGCTCCCGAAGTTGGGCCACAGGCTGGGGCTCCTGTGGCAGGCGGCTGTGGGAGTTCCTCCCGAGGCTGAGCTGTCCTTGAAAGTGGTGGTGTCGCCGATGGCTTGAAGAGCCACTCCTCGAAGACACCAGGCTCTTGGAGCTGCCGCTTGGATGCCCTCCTGGCGATGTCGTCAGCTTCCTTGTTGGTGCCAAGGCACGTCTGCAACTCTGTGCCTGGAACTGCTTCTCCATCTTGCGCACCTCCGCGAGGTATGCCTCCATGTGCTCGTCCTTCGGCTCGTATACCTTGTTGGAGAAGTTGACGAGGAGCTGTGAGTCGCACCTAACGGTGAGGCGCTTCACCCCCAAAGCTGCCGCCGCTTTCAGGCCAGCTATGAGGCCTTCGTATTCTGCAATGTTGTTGGAGACCTTCTCGCCCCGCTAAAAGCAGAGCTGCACGGTGTAGTAGAGCTTGTCTTGGGTGGGCGAGATAAGTACGGCTCCAGCCCCCGCGCCCTGGTGCGCGAAGGCGCCATCGAAATACATGACCCATCCATCAGGCGCCTCACTTCTCGGTGAGGTGGACTGGTCCTCGCCTACTTCAAGCGTCGGGGCAACCGTCCATTCTGCCACGAAATCAGTGAGTGCGGCTCCCTTGATGACCCTGGTAGTGCTGAATTCCAACTAGAACGCCTGCAACTCGATGTTCCACTCAGCAACCCTTCCAGCAGAGTTGAGGCTCCTGAGCACTCTCTCCAACAGGTAGGCTGAGACGAGCTTGATGGGGTGGCCCTGGAAGTAGTGCCGCAACTTACGCAAGGCCACCAAGAGCGCGAGTAAGAGCTTCTGAGGCATGGCATATCGTGCTCTTGCATCCCGCAACACCGTTCTAACAAAATACACCGGGTGCTCGAGGAGAGCTGGCGCGTTGGTGAGGCTCGTGTCTTGCGGGAGTCGAGGTGTCTCCAGAGGTAGTGGGGCTCCCGACGCTTGATCGCTTGTTGGGATATCGGCGGCAGCGTCCTACCAAGCTTGGTCCTCTATGGATGCTGCTACGGCTTTTGCGGCGCCTTCATGATCTTGCGTCATCTCGGTTGGCGGCGTAGCTTGGCGGGACACGCCTTTGGCTTGGCGCTCCTCCCGAACCGCCACCAGAGCCGCGCTGGCAGAGTACGGGGTGGCGGCAAGATAAAGCACTAGGGGCTCGAGGGGCTGTGGCGCCATCATCACCGGAGGGCTGGTCAGGTATCTCTTTAGGTCTTGAAAAGCTCGGTCGGCCTCCGGGGTCCAGTCGAACAGGCCCTTCTTCTTCATCAGCTTGAAGAAGGGTAGGGCGCGCTCCCCCAGCTTGGAGATGAAATGCCCCAACGCAGTCAGCCAACCAGCCAGCTTCTGCATTTCCTTGAGGGTCTGCGGTGGGCTCATGTCTTCAACGGCCTTGATCTTTTCGGGGTTCGCCTCAATCCCTCTACGGGACACGAGGAAACCCAGCAGCTTGCCGGAAGGGACACCAAACACGCACTTCTCCGGGTTAAGTCGCAAGTTCACCTAGCGCAGGCTCGCGAAAGTCTCCTCCAGATCTTGGATCAAGGTTCTCGCCTCTTGAGACTTCACCACAATGTCGTCGACGTAGACCTCCGCGTTTCTCCCGAGCTGATGTGCATCAACCGCTAAAAGGTTGCGCCTGCGTTACGCAGTCCGAAGGGCATGCAAGTGTAGCATTACAGCCCACACGGGGTCAGTAAGGCTGTCTTCTCTACATCTTCTACAGCCATCTTGATCTGGTGATACCCTGAGAACGCATCCAGGAAGCACAGCAGGTCGCACTCGGCGGTCGAGTCGACGATCTGGTCGATGCGTGGAAGTGGGAACGGATCTTGGGGACAGGCCTTGTTGAGGTTGATGAATTCGATGCACATTCGCTCCTTCCCGCCTTTCTTCGGCACAACGACTGGGTTTGCCAGCCATTCGCGGTACCGAACCTCGCGAATGGCACCTGCCGCCTCTAACTTGCGGGTTTCTTGGACTATGAAGGACTGCTTCTCCGTGGACTGCCGTCTCGCCCGCTTCACAGGGCGTACATTGGGGCACACCCTCAAGTGATGCTGAATCACCTCTCTCGGGACCCCCACCAGCTGCTTGGGTTCCCATGTGAATATCTCCTTGTTTGCACGCAAGAACTTCATCAGCGCTTCCTCTTGGCTCGAGTCGAGGTCGGCGCCTATGGTAAAGGTGGCTCTCGAGGACCCGTCCTCATCGACCGGCACCTGCTTGGTTTCCGCCTTATCTTGGGTGAACAGCTGCTTCTTCTTGGTTGGCGCGGCTCCCTTGGCCTCGAAGGCGCCCGCGCCGACGGGCTGTGCCGCCACGGCGGTCTTGAGGGCAAGCTTGAGCGCCACCAGGGCCTCCTTGGCGTCCCCCTTGATGGTGAGGACGCCCTTGCTTCCAGGCATCTTCATGAGGTTGTAGGCCGGATGGGTCGCTGCCATGAACTGGGCCAGAGCTGGGTACCCGAGGACGTTGTTGTACGGGAGGCCAATGCGGGCGATGTCAAAGTTGACCAGCTCGATGCGGTAGTTGTCGCGCGTGCCGAAGGTGACCGGGAGGCGAATCTGCCCCAGCGAGTGGGCAGCGCCGCCGCCAACCCCTGAGAAAGGCTTGCTGAGGCTGAGCCGCTTGAGCGGTACGTGAAGAAGGCTGAAGGCTTCCACGGAGAGCACGTTGAGGCCGGCGCCGCCTCGATGAGGGTCTTGGTGACGGCCACGTTGCAAATGGTGGGCGTGCAAAGCATCGGGAGCATACCCGAGCTGGCGGTGCTGACGGGGTGGTCTTCCGAGTCGAAGGTGAGGTCGGCCTCGGGCGCAGCCCAGCCCGGCGGAGCCCCGAGTGCTTGGAAGCGGCGCCGATTTGGCGAAGGAATGTCTTGATGTGGCGATCTGAAGGCGGTGCTTGAGAGCCGCCTAGTAGGGCCGCGACCGCGTGGTGTGCCGGTGCCGCGTAGCGCGCAGTGAAGAGGCCGCCCAGCTCCTCCCAAGATGCCACCATGGATCCGGGGAGGTTGAGCAGCTAGGCACGCGGCGCGTCGGTGAGGGCCATGGGAAACTAGTTGGCCATGACCTTGTTTTCGCCCCGGCCTTGAGGACGGCCTCCTCGTATGCCAGGAGGAAAGCTAACGGGTCCGCCGCGCCGTCGTAGCGCGGCGGATCTCTGGCTTGAACTTGGGCGGCCATTGCACCTGCCGCAAGGCGGGGGCCAGGGCTCGGAGCCCCCTGGCCCCGTCATTGGTGGCTGTCATCACAGCTGGGAGCAGGACGCCTGCCATGAGTGTGGAGCGCGGTGGTGGCGGAGCGCAGATCAACGGAAGGAAAGCTACGGCTTACCCCTACCTGGTGCGCCAAATGTCGGATCACGGGTTCCGGCAAAACCCTCAAGGTTCAAACACTGGGGTGCGTGCAAAGATCTCCCCCTGCCGATCCACGTCCTAGCTTCTGTGAGATCTCAAGGGCTAACTCCACGGATTCGCAACACAAGGGAGACAAGATTTTTACTGGTTCGGGCCACCGTTGTGGTGTAATACCCTACTCCAGTCACTACAAAAAAAATACACTTCCGTGATGATACGTGCTTGTCACAGTAGGTCGCATTTTTTGTCGTGCATGTACATCCATGACAAATTTATGACAGAATCAAAATAGTCATACCTGTGCTGTCGTAGAAGTGTTCCATGACATTACCAAAATTATCATCACGGAAGTGTCCACTTCCATGACGATAAATCGCGCGTCCGCGAAGTGCTTTACGTCAAGGGTGACCGACACGTGGCATCCACCGTAACGGAACGCCGTTAAGGTATCGGGTCGGGTTTTGGATCCGATAACCCGTTAACATCCCCGACCAATGGGGATTTTCCACATGTAAAATCATCATTGGCTGGAGGAAACACGTGTCGGCTCACCGTTGGGACAGATGTCATCCACTCATTGGACGGAAGCCGCCTATGGTACGTCGACAAGTGGCACGGCCCAACAGAGGCACATTCCTGTGAAAAGGCCGGCCTAGTAAAAATTAGCAGGCCAGCCCATATAAGGCCTACTTGTGTCAGGTCCATTTAAGCCCACGGCCCATATGAGATGAGCCAATTCGGCCCGTCAACGGCCCGTTAAAGATTTGACACCATTGCAGCCCATCGTCAATTCGAGCCAATTAACAGCCCGCTATATATCTGGGCTCAATATCGGCCCGATGAGATTTCGGCCTAATGGATGGGCCAATTTTCAGGATGTACATCTTTCGGCCTTTTAGCGACCCATTTAAATGTTGGGCTAGTTTCCGGCCCGGTGTGTCTTTCAGCCTGTTGACGGCCCATAAATCTGATGGGCCATTTGTTGTCGGACCTGAGTTTCGGCCTTTTAGCGGCCCATTTAAGTGTTGGGCCAATTTTCTGGCCCGGTGTCACTTTCAGCCTGTTGGCGGCCCATAAATCAGTTGGGCCATTTTTAGTCGGACCTGAGTTTTGGCCTTTTAGCGACCCATTTAAGTGTTGGGCCAATTCCCGGCCCTGTGTGACTTTCGGCCTGTTAACGGACCATAAATGAGTTGGGCCATTTGTAGTCGGACCTTAGTTTTGGCCCTTTAACGGCCCATGCCCTTCATGGTCCAATACCAGCCCGGTTTCTCTTTCGGCCTGCTAAAGGCCCACAACCTGATTGGGCCATTTACAATCGACGACTTTCGGCCTCTTAGCGGCCCATGGTCTTCATGGTCGATACAAGCCCGATGTCTCTTCGGCCTGCTAAAGGCCTATAGTATAGTTGGGCCATATGTAGCCCAAACTTAGTAACGGCGTGAAATAAGCTGGGGCCACATTTGCCCGCTTGATGTCGGCTGTTAACGACCGGGAGGTAAGAGGGCCGACAATTAACTTTCAGCCTAATAACGGCCCATTAACTTAATGGGCCCACTAAAGTTCATTACATGTCTTTAGGCCAAATTAGATAATTTGAGCCCATTACGACGAGCAATTATGCACAGGACCAAAACCGATCACGCAAAGGTACGTCATACGGGGAATAACGTTGCACATCCAAAGCATATACTACGAAATTACATCCATTGGGCAATCAAAGATTGATGCGGTGCAAATAAATGAGCAAAACCTAACCATCTACAACGTCACAATCGCAACCTCGGCACAGATGACGCCCATAAGCATGTTGGCAAGTTCTTTCGCTTTGCTACACTTTCTCTGAAAACATTGATCGGTTGTTGTGTCGCATGCGACTCTGCACCTCTGATTCATCCACCATTTCATCATTGCTTCAGCCATTAATTGGTTCACAAACATACATTTATTCCGTTGCATTGAGGCGGAGGATCTTGAACAAATTCAGATGGCGATTTTGGCGAGGCTTGTATTATTGATAGTGGAGAGTGTCTCGACCACTGCATCATAACATAAATTAGGACGGGAACCAAACAGATTAATCCTGAGTTATTGCCATATTACCTGGCCAAGATTTACTAAAAGAAACAATGGGGTTGCCTTGCTGTTTTCAGAGTTTGTCTTCTTATCTTCAGCAGCCTGCACAAAATTAACACACTAGCATTGCTACCATTGGCCAAGTTAGATAATAGGAAAGCAACATTGACACAACGAACATTTGGGCAAGTAGCCTACACAAAATTAACACAATATGGCACAGCTATCATCAGCCAGGTAAGGTAGTACAAAAGCAACATTGACACAATGAATGAATGGGCAACCAGAGAAGCACTACAATTCAGTAATGTGCGTGATATGAAATAGTACATTCATGCAGCTCAGTATGCAAAACTACCAGGCAGTTTTCCTTACAAAAATCAACATTGGCGCCTTTAACATTTTGCTACAACTAATTTTAGATCAGATAAAGGTTAGATTCACGCCGATTAACAAAATACATGTTGATGTAAAAATATAGTGATATACAACAGGTACTTACATCAGCATTGGAGCACGAGAGAATTCCATAAGATATTTTCCTCGAATCTGATCCCAATGGAGGAAGTCTTCTATCGTTTAACCTTATTTTCTAAAAGAGATGGGTAAAAACATGTAGAAAATATGATCAGAATGCTATAAAATTTCATGATGCGAGGATACGCTTTGCGCTTCTTAGAATGGAGTTGACATTCTTTTCTGGATGGAAGCGGACTAGTTCTTTGGCCACTGGAATCTGCTTATTATCGATGGGAGTTGGGTTTCTCTGTCTTTGGAGCGGTATCTATGAAAAATGGAGTTGGTTTATTATCTCTGGCGTTTGGATCTTTTGCAAAGACCTGGTTTGTAACCCTTGATTCTATGAGCCGTCTTCCCCTTGCATGCCTTATATAGAAGAATGGTGATTCGGTTATAAAACATGCTACAGCAGAGATGGAATAGGTACTGAAGAATAGAAAGGCATGACATATTGACATGTATTCCCTCCATCCGGAAATAAATGGACGGGTCTAGGCGTATTTCAGTTCTAGATACATCCAGTTTTATCCATTTCTGCGACATTTAATCCGGACGGAGGGAGTATGATGTAAGAACAAGGGATATGACAGGACAACACAGTAAAAAAAAACACTGAAAAACCCACTGCAGAACCAAAGTATTCAAACCCACTGATATGAGATAGTACACTCATGCAGCTCAGGATGCAAAACTACCAGGCAGTTTTCCTTACAAAAATCAACATTGTGGCCTTTAATCATACATTTTGCTACAACTAAATTTAGATCAGATAAAGGTTGGATTCACGCCGATTAACAAAATACATGCTGATGTAAAAATATAGTGATATACAACAGGTACTTACATCTACATTGGAGCATAGAGAATTCCTGCAAGAATCTTTCCTCATAAACGATACCATTGCAGAAATTCTTCTATCTGTTAAGCTTATTTTCTAAAGAGAGATGGGTAAGAAACATGTAGAAAATATGATCAGCATGCTATAAAATTTCATGATGCAAGGATACTTTGCGCTTCTTAGAATTGAGTTGACATATTTTTGCTCGACTAGGCGGACTAGTTCTTTGGCCACGGAATCTGCTTATTATCGGTAGGAGTTGGGTTTCTCTGTCTTTGGGCAGTATCTATAAAAACTGGAGTTGGTTTATTATCTCTGGCGTTTGGATCTTTTGCAAAGGCCTTGTTTGTAACCCTTGATTCTAACATAGTCGTCTTCCCTTGCATGCCTTGTATAGAAGAATGGTGCTTTAATTATAAAACATGCGACATCAGAGAGATGGAATAGGTACTGAAGAATAGAAAGGCATGACATATTGACATGTATTCCCTCCATCCGAAAAAAATGGATGGGTCTAGGCGTATTTCAGTTCTAGATACATCCTTTTTTATCCATTTCGGCAACATGTAATCCGGACGGAGGGAGTATGGTGTAAGAGCTAGGGATCTGACAGGACAACACAGACAAAAAACTAGTTGAATGTAAAACTATATGCTAGCGGAATACGTCACAGAAATAACTAAGGCAACATACACGTGTATGATTGGGAAAATAAGATGGCATTACAGCGAGCACTAGAACAACACTTCAATGTAAAAAAACATGGTATGGTAGATAGGTGAAGTACATACTGATGAATAACAATGCATAAGATATTCAGAAGCATGATGTCCAAATTAAGCAGATGTCATTGCGATAGAGTAGAATGACAGTACTTGAATTTGAAAACATGTTATCATGAATGGAATAGGTCTTGAAAAACAGGAAGGCATGACATATTTACATGCATGATCAGCATGCTAAGCACATGGCATTACAATGAGTAGATACACTCCGGGACATTATATGCATGTTGTACCCATATCACAGGCCAAGTTAGAGCAAGGAACTTGTGGGGTGAAGAGGATTCATCATCTTTCTGCAAGTCTTCTGAAGAACTGCCTTTACATGTTCCATCATATTGGGTATCGTTGACATCAAGTTTATTGGCCTTTACATTGCTCCATGAGGTTCTTGTGGATATATCAGTGTGTGCTATTATATCTGACATGCATGGAAGACAACTAGTAGTTAGATTTATGTAAATGAGTGCTCGTAGGAGATGACATAAATAGTAGGACTGGGGTTAACTAGCAGCTACAGGTCTCATAAACTAAAGGGAGAACACAGATGAAAGCTACAGAATATGTATGGTTTGTACTCGAGATTAACTAGATGGCACACAAAAGTATTAAAGAACAACATAGGTAATACTAGAAGTGGTATAATACTATAATCACCAGCCTGTGGGATAGCATTGGCTGATGGATGATAACTATGGAACAGCGTTACCTAAAGAACAAGTATCTTAGCTGAACTATGGAACAGCGTGAACTCCTGAACAAGACCCGTAAGAGATCAGCATGAATATACAGTGAAATGTGATGATCTATTTTCCGTGCTTAGATGAATAACAAAGCCATAAATGTTGCACACAAGTAAGATGAGGTACAACCTATCGGCTGCCATCCATAGGAGTGAGCATCATGTCTTGACTTGTCGATGGCCCTGCGATTGTTGTGGTTGTCCATGTCGAACGCACGCGCATTCGATCTGAGGAACTGTTGAGTGGGGACTATAGCTCCCTTCGGTGTATGCTTCCCTTGTTGGAGCAGCTGCGGTGAGTCGGAAGGCGGTGTGTGCGAAGATGCGAGATAACGATAAAGTTAAAACGACATATCTCTTTGATCGAAGAAATACACTAAGAGATCAACAGCAAGGTGCGAGAGTGGTCACACGTCTATTGATGAAGACTAAATTGGGGTCACGATTTTATTTTATTTTGGTACTGTCCGATCTCGCGGATGGCTTGATGGCCGTCTTGTGCCTCCGGTGACACTCGTTGGAATCTTCCCGAAGAGCCAGCGACCAACGGCGAGCAGCCTGCCTCCGCCGTCCGTGGCCCGTCAAAACCCCACTCCCGCCCCACCGCCTGCCGTGGTTGCGCCGCCCGGGCCAATCCACAAAGACTCCCCGTCATCGAGATCCGGCGGCGGAAGTACCTTCAACCCACGCAACTCTAAAATATAGCCATCTAAGCGCTGCTTCGCGGCGAACTTGCGGCCCGCACCCTTACGTTAGACACCAGCCAACCGGCAGCCTAGGAGCTCCGCCGCCTCGAGGTGCTGCTTCCCATTGGGAATCGATTGGCCCGAATAAAAATTCAGACAAGCGGCGCCTAAATAAAGTGATTTGAGATGAGGTGCGACCTATCTGGCGGCATGGTGAAGTAGGCGGGTCCAGCTGCCGAGTCGGTGAGGCCGGCGCGGTTGCGGTGGTGACGGCGGCAAGGAAAAGCGATGTCGCGACGATCGGCGGCTACGCGAAGCGCGCCGGAGACTCTGGGCGGATCGAAGTTGGAGCCGCTCGGCGCCGTGAACAACGGCGAGGTGAATCGGCTCCGGTATGGTTCACGCGGCCGTCGTCGAGGCAGCACCAAGAAGACGGAATAAGAGGCACGGCCCGATGCTGGCAAATTGGACAGCGTCTCGGCATTAGGGAGGAGGGTGGCTGTGAAATTGGTGCGGTGGGGGAGCCATGGAGGTGGGGCTGAGGTTTGTGGCTCGGGAGAAGGGAGCTTCCGGGAGAAGGTGATTTGGGGCCCACGAGGTATGAATGGGGGCGGGCGGGGGGTGGGAGGAGTGGAACCATGTCTTACGGACGCATTTATGCGAAATGTGAGGGGAGTTCAGTTCTACCCTTGCCTATAGGCTTCTCGGCTTGGGTCGTGTCTTGAGGGTCGGGATAGTAGAGTAACTTTGCTTCTCCCCAAATAGTGGGCGGGAGCGATTTGAGGCGGAGGCGTGTTTTGAACTATAGTGGGCGCGGCGATTCGGCGAGGAGGCGTGTTTTGAAATAGTGGTAGAGCTATTTGAGGCGAGGAGAGCGTGTTTTGCCGACCATGGTTTATGAATTATTCGGCACATGTCATTTCGGCCGAGGAGAAGGCGCGCTTGGATGAAGTTCTGAACCTACCCTCGATGTACAACGGGCAATTGATCGTGTCCCACATAGGACGGTAATTTCGCGTCTCCCATTTATTTGCTCGGGCGAATTCCACCGCGCGAGAGGATGTTTAACGGTTCGTTCAAATTTTGGGAGAACGAGCATCCACGTCTACCTTACCAAGTCGATTGAATCAAATTTTGAAATATTAGCTTGCCACTTCTTTTTAGATGGAGAGATGATGCTCGGGAGTAATGTGTTTTTACATGCTCGTTGCTAGCGATTTACTATATGACAAATAGTTGACCCACTCAAAAGCGAATCAAACCCAAAATGAAATATCTCGATTCAATGAACTAGCTCGTTCAGTAGGTCAAAATAGTGAACTAAATCCAAAATTGAACACCTCAATCGAGTAGCATGTTGTACAGTATTATAGTACTCCATGAACATGTTGAAAGTCAAATTAATTAACTTGTTTGATATACTCATATATCTGTTCATGTGTGGATTGCAGACAACATGTTCTCCAATTTAAATATTTGAATGCAAGTTTATATCAGTCTTTGATGCATAAAACGGACCTCCCCTCTCCGGACTCCTGTTCTCTCTCTCTCTCTCTCTCTCTCTCTCTCTCCGACAATCTTCAATTATGTCGCACGCATCCGACACAAAAACCTTGTTGGTCCCTCTCCTCTCTCTCTCTCTCTCTCTCTCTCTCTCTCTCTGTGTGTGTGTGGGGGGGTCTTTCTAGTCGCATTCATATATACACCATCTATAGGTCTCTCTACAAGACACTATGTATGATACTCTAGCTAGTCCAAGCTAGATATCTTGGGTGCACTCATCGTATGCACACAAATTCCTTGGCTCTTTGCCTGTAACTCTCTCACGCACCACTATGTCGTCTCGGAGCTCTTCCCCCCCTCTCTCAAACTCTCCATCCACCTGGGTCACACATACACATGCATATCTCACTACTTTTCTGATAGGCCCATCTAAAACTCTATCTCTCTCCTCGTTCTCTCTCCATCTCACATGCACACACACACACACATCTCATGCCCAGCTAGCCAAGTATGATGGTCTCTCACTCAATTGTAGGCACCGCAGTCCCCTATATGTATATGACTAGCTAATCTTAGTCTCCATCACAAACATGTGCATGGTCTATCTCGATTTCTCTCGGGGCATCTTTCTATCGCGCCGCACTCCTCGATCTCCCACCCATATAGTCCCCTCACGATCTCGAGGGGTCTCTCTATCACAAACACACCCTCTCTCCTCCCCATGCGTCCATGCCATCCATGTGTCCCTCTCGACCTTTTTTCCTTGTTGGCCAGACCTCTATTGGACATGTGCTACAGGGGTGTCTCTCTCCGTTGCAAACAATCACACACTAGCTATCTTCGTGTACCTCCTCGCCTCGCTTTTCCATCTCGGAGATGCATGCGTGATATGTTCGCATAAGAAACGAAAAAACACACTCTCTCTCTAATTTATCGTTTGTTGTCACTTTCTCTTTCACACACATACTCTTTTTGCACACTTACTCATTCTCCTTCACACACTTGATCTGTCTCGTTGAGGCACTCTCCTCCGTCCATAGCACATAGATTTATTGAAAAGTCAAACATCACAAAGTTTGACCATGTGCGTGGAGAAAAAGAATTACATCTAGTCGGCAAACATATACCATTAGATTCACCATGAGATGTAGTTTTGTATGATGTATCTTTGGTATTGTAGATATAAATAACATTTGCGTAAACCTGATCAAAGTTTCCAAAGTTTGACTTCTAAAAATTTACATGCACTACATTATCGGCGGATGGAATATCTCTTTCCCCCTCTCAGCTATCGGCCTTTCACTCAGCCTTATCGGGCTCCTCAATCTCTCTCAAACTTTATTGGTCAGTTTGGTTCGTGACCTGACCCTCATGCCTTGATGGTCGGCTTTGCTGGTGTGGACGTGAGATGTAAAATATTTCTTCTGGCCAGGCTTGTGTGGTGCTCAAGCGTTTGGTTCATGCACAGGCGGGCAAAGCATCAACGTCCCATCAATCAATCCATGCATCAATTATTTAATGCTAATATCCATCCATGTTGCTGTTAGCCTCGTGGCATACGACCGAGCACAGCCAGGCGTTCAAATCGATCGCTTGGGCGAGCTACTTGCGATGTCTGGAGTTCAGCAGGCTAATTAAAGTGCAAGGGAACCCAGCCGGGCGGGCTTTCTTTTTCACGGGTAGCAACCAAACAAGCGTGCATGAAATCCAGCCACAACCCAGACCACGCAAAAGATGCTCACGACACAAGCCAAATGGGCCTTATATCTCCTGGTTCACACATACACATGTCTCGCTCGCGCTATACATATAGACCCATCCAACACTCTCCGCCCTTGTTCTCTCTCCATGTGACCGCACCCCCTAAGTACCATAATCCCTCACTCCATCATAGGCTCTGTTTGGATCCATGGGTTAGAGTTAGTTTGGGTTGGTTTGGAGTCAACTAACCCAAAAGATCCAAACAGGAGGGTTAGTTTAGGTTAGATGCATCTAACCCATCCAAAAAACTAACCCATCCAAGAGGTGCTTATTTGGGTTAGTTCTTCTGGGACCACTAATAAACACTTTTTCTCTCGCTCTCCCCATGCAGATCCCTCCCACTTCCTCGAAGCTTCTCGTCCTCTCCTCCTCCCTCTACTTTTGCCCGTGAAGGTGCCTCGCAGTATCCGCGCTCCATCTAACCCTGCCATCCAAACACCTCTTTACTTAGAGTTAGTTCAGGGTTAGAATCTAACTCTAACCTCTAAGCGAGTTAGAGTATCCAAACAGAGCCATAGGCGCAAGCACTCCCCCCTCCTAAGTATGATTATCTCTTACTAGCCATCGAGGAACACACGTATTGTCTCCTTCCATCCATCGTCTATCTCGATATCTCTCGGGGCATCTTCTATCGCGCACACACCTTGTCCTCGATCTCCCACCCATGTAGTCCCATCACGATCTCCGGGGATCTCTCTATGACAAACATACACTCTCTCCTCCCCATGTCGCATTTTCTCCGTCGTCTCTCTCGACCTCTCTCCTTGTTTGTCGGACCCCTCTTGGCCACGTGCTAGGGGTCTTCCTCTCTCGGTTCCAAACAACCACACACTATCTCCTCACCTTGCCTCCGTTGTCGAAGATGCATGTGTGATATGTTTGCATAAGACACGCACGCTTTTTCTCCACTTTTATCGTGTGTTGTCCATGTCTCTTTCACACACCTACACACACTTTTTTCACTCTCACTCTCTCTCTCTCTCTCTCTCTCTCTCTCTCTCTCTCTCTCTCTCTCTCGTCAGGGACTCTGTCACGTCCATAAGCATATGGATGTTTTGAAAAGTCAAACCTCGAGAAAAGTTTGACTAGGTATATGTGGAAAAAACATTTACATCTGGAGCGATCATTAGATTCATCACAACATGTACTTACTTCATACTATCATTTATCTTTGGTATTGCCGATATAAGTAATTTCTTTATAAACTTGGTCAAAGTTTCAAAAGTTTGACTTTAAAAATGTTGTAACTACATTATCGAGCGGAGGAGTAGCTCTTTCTCTCTCTGCTATCTCTCACGGGCCTCCCTCTCACTCGAACTCTCTATACCGACGGATTATCGCTCCTTTGTGTCAGCGTATAGCTCATATATTGTTTAGTTGACGGTCAACCAATCCACATGCTGCGTTGTCATTTCGTGTTCTGTATCTTGGTGTCTGGCCCATGTGGCGGTGGGTGAAAATAAGTAAACTAGAGGCCCATCGACACGCGTGAAGGAAACAAAGTTGAAACCACTGGGGTAGCACCCGCCGCTAATAAATTGAGGCGCATTGAGGAAAAAACTTCTTGCACGAAGGGCCTTTTCGCGCACAATTCACCACTACGCGGCGGCATGCACGGAAGGGCGCTTTCGCGCACCCAGCACACAACACACACCACACACGTGTACACGGCGTCGCCGCGGTTGAGATGGACGGCGAGGCAGCCAACAAGCGGAGGCCGCTCGAGCCAAAACCGCATCCGGCGAGCTGGACTTCATCAGCAGCCTCCCGACGACATGCTGCTCATCATCATCGGCCTCCTCCCCACCAAATCTACCGTGCGGACCGCCCTGCTCTCCCGGCGGTGGCGCCCCCTCTGGCGCTTCGTCCCCCTCAACCTCACCGTCGACAGCTGCCTGCGCGGCGGGGATTGCAACGCATGGCCGCAGTCTCCAAGATCCTTTCGCCGCACCTGGGCCAGCCAGGGCGCCTTGACATCCGCATGTTCGGTACCAGCTGCAAGGTCCAACCCAAGTTCGACGAGTGGTTCTTATCCCCACCCTAGATCAGCTCGAGGAGCTCAGCTTTGAAGCTGGGCGATGTCGCTCTCTCGCCGTCCGTCGCGCTCCGCCTCACGCCAGCGCTGCGCCGTGCCAGCTTCAGCTCCTGCTATCTTCCCAGTTAATGCCGCGACCGCCCTTCTTCTCCCTCAACTCAAGCAGCTCGACCTCTTGACGTTGTCATCTCGAAGAAGGCTATGGAGCACCTGCTCCGCAGCTGTCTTGCGCTCGAGTACCTTCGTCTTGAGCAGATCCACGGGTTCATTAGCCTCCACATCGCCTCAGCGAATCTCCGATGGATTTATGTGTCTTGCTGGCCCCGCAACAAGACATCAATTGGGAAGAGATCACTCCAGCTGTTCCACGTTATGGTCATTGAGAATCGCCTTTCCTTGAGAGATTGCTTGTATCGGATCTAGAAGGTCCAACAAAAATCAGGGTCATTGCGGCTACGAAATTGACAGCGTTGGTGTACTAAATCGCCAAATTCTCGAACTCTTTATTGGATCCGTAATCGTTCGGTACAACACTCATCTTCTTCTCCGTCTTCTTGAAATTCACATTTTAAATTTCTTCTTGATGTATTCGACCGTCTTCGAAAATGATTCCCACAAGCTTGACCAGGTCCATGCGCATACGGTGAAGATCTTAGCACTAAAATCTATCGGCCCCAATCTGGATCAAGTTGTTGGATTCCTTACATGCTTTCCATGCACGAGAAGCTACTCATCGAGGTGAAACTTCTTTCCTATTAGTAAGCGGTAATCACAACGTAGCTCAATTTTTTGTAATTTTCCCAAATTACGATGACAAGTGTAGTGTTCAAAACTACATCTACGCTTTGCACGAAAAGAAATGTTTTAGTATTTTTCTCACGTGATCACCTGCATCATTTTTATGTTGTACTACTATAGTAGCCTAGGCTAGTCATAGTGGAAAGTAACTTAGACTACTCCGATAACTCTATGGTTACCCTAAGGGCAAGTACTACCTCCGTCTGGTTTACTCTTCCAATTTTGTAGTATCAAAATTTGACCATAGATTTAATCGACAAAATGTTAATGCATGTCACTAAGAACTATATCGTTGGATTAGTATTTGAACATAATTTCAAATGGTGTAATTTTTAGTGACATGCATTGGCATTTTCTTAGGTAAATCTATGGTCAAAATTTTATACTAAATCTGAGTAGTATTCCTCCGTCCCAAAATTCTTGTCTTACATTTGTTTAGATACGGATGTATCTAACACTAAAATGTAACTAGATACATCCGTATTTAGACAAATTTAAGACAAGAATTTTGGGACGGAGGAAGTAAAAAGTGGGCTATGTAGGCCAAAACATGTGCCAAATTCACTTGTGATGCATTTGGCATCGATGCCCTCCATTGCTCACTGGTGCCCCAATCTGGATCACCTACTTTGCTCGGTGCCAAATTAACTCACGAATGAAAAAACAACTGCGTGGGAGAGAGAGAGACTGAGGCAATAAAAAACACTTGTTTGGGAGAGTGAGAGGCTGGTGTAGTTGGTTTGATTGATTTGTTTATACATGTGGGTCTGTGTGCACAGCGGTGCCAACTCTCTCACATCGCGAGGCGGTGCCAAAATCTTTGATTTGACATCGATCGTATTATGTGGCATACTTTTGCGAAATATGGCATCGGCCACATAGTGGAAGGCAACAAATGCCCAAGCTCTTCACGTGCTCCTAGTTAAATGAGAGGAAACAGAAGCGAGAGAGAGAGAGAGAGAGAGAGAGAGAGAGAGAGTGAAAAATATCACTAGCCAGCCAACCCTATCGTATGAGCGAATGATATTGGTACCTCTTGATGACACGGCAATCTTATGCAGCCAGCTGCTCTAATATATTCTCTTCTTTTGCGGATAAAAAAGACCGAAAGTGAAAAATGTGCTGCACTATAACAATCTCATCGAATGCCTTGATCTCCATCTTACAGAAATTGATTTGATCGACTACCGAGGCAGCACATCTGAGATTAAATTGGCGAGGTTCTTTGTTACGGAGGCAAGTGTGCTCAAGGTAATGAGGTTTGGCGTTCTCTGGCGCAACAATGAATGGCGTGCTGATCACCATAAGCGTCTAAGCCTAAATGACAAAGTCTCCGAGAAGCTGAATTTGTTTTGAAACATCAAGTGGCGAGACTCAAAACTTATTTGCCCATTAGTGACTTGTCGAGGCGGTGGATTTTAGTTTGTGCGATAACGCTGCATCCACCTAAAGTAACAAAAGTTCTTACGTGAACTTCCTAGTAATTCCCTCTTCCTAGGTGCAGCATTACTCCTAACATTTGTAATATCAGTTTGAAACTTGTAATATTGTAGTGTCCTATTCCTGCGTTTTCAAAATCCTGCGAATCAAACAGGTCTGAGTTGGTGATGATGTTGTGCCTCCCATCTTTCACCAATAGCCGTCGGATCTAGATCTGACGCATACAAACCAAGCTTCTCCATTTTGCAAAAGATGCCGCACTTGTTCCCTATTTACAAACAACTCCTTGTCTCTCACAATCAGCCTTATCTCCTCCCCACCACATCTAGAAGGCCGTGGAAAAATCTGGCGCGATGGCGCGCTGCGGGCAGTCCACCCCAATCTTGGTGTTCCGTGCAATGCACGAGCATCTACGCAGGAAATTATGTCGAGCAGGGCTAGTTGTAAG
The DNA here is from genome assembly GCA_021605205.1 of Aegilops longissima. NCBI lineage: Eukaryota > Viridiplantae > Streptophyta > Magnoliopsida > Poales > Poaceae > Aegilops > Aegilops longissima. The sequence goes on along the minus strand of JAHIAM010006642.1, from coordinate 7,503 downwards.
CAGGCTAGCTCTACAGCCATGATGATAGTGATTGCAGATGGTGAGGCTGACTATGGTATGCGAACACGGCGCCTATACTCAGTGTCATCTCCGTGTGAGGTCTTGTCACTTCAACGTGAGGAGCAACGCGTAATAATTTGACCAGCGGGTAGTGCGAGTGCTAGTACTCCTAGGAGTACTACATTGGTAGTACTACTACTAGTACTAGTAGCACCACCGTCTGGATTTAGGAGTACTACCACGTCCATCTGGATTTTAGTATTTGACTAGCAATATCTAGTAATGCATGTCACAAAAAATGTACTACTCCCTCTGTAAATAAATACATGGTGTTTTATTCCTATCGGCGAGAGAACTTAATGTTTTCTTGCTAACTAGAGTCTTAATAGGATTACATGCAATGAACTAAACACTGCATGTCATGTTTGGTAGTCTCAAGTCATTGAAAGCATGCACGGCCCACATCTCTCATTGGTTGATATGTCACGAAATAAGAAACAAGGAGGGAGTTAATGCACCATGCCTAAGTGTTTTGGGATTATTTGGTTTTCGTAATGTGACTTACACAACATTTTTGTTTACATGCATTAACATTTTATTAGTTAAATCAAAGGTCAAAACTTGGCGCAAAATGCAAAGGGACCAATAAACGATAAACATCAAACTTCTCTCATTTGGCCCCAACTAGAGGTCGGTGAGATGACTATCTGCACCCGCACGAAGAGGCGCAGCTTCATTGACTTCTGCAGCTGCCTTTGGGTGAATGACACGTGGGCCCAGGGTGGCTGGCCCACCTATCATACAGCCAAAGGCAGGTGCGAGAGAAAGCGAGGAGTAGTACGAAATCCTCGCACCTCGCACGCTAACCAAGGGCAAGAGTGATCACTCGAATCACAAGATCAGTTGACTAGTAGAAGCTAAGCTAGATCCATGGAGGCGATGAGTGCGAGCATCAGCAGGCTGTGCCAGATGGTCCACGATGTCGGCCTGCGGCCCGACAACGAGGAAATTCTCCAGGTAGTATTGCTTGAGGCCGGCAGGGCGAGGGGCCGCTTGGACGACAACTTGTCTCCTTGTTCGACGAGGTCCTCGTCGTTTCCTCGACAAGTTCACCGTCGTCAAGAAGCTCGCGGACGACTTTGACGTAAGCCTTCACCGACGCGCCCAGGCTCTGCGATGCCCGCCACCCTCAGCGGCCACTATGGTGACAACCTCTTGACGCCTTGGTGGCCCTGCGACTGCCGCCGTCGGCCGGAGAATGTCCACCTTGAGGTCGCTTTCGCGGCAGCAATACCGGCGTAGCAAGACACCATGGACATAATCACCCGTCTACACGCATGCAAGAGGAGGGCGATAGGATGCTGGCCTTCTTGGACCGCAGGGCAACCTTGGGCCTTAACTGCTTGGAAGCACGTTGAGCTCGCCGCCAACGCCGCTGCTCCTCACACGTCGGTTGGTGACCGGCGCACTAGGGCGTGAGGATGTCGTTGATGGATCCGTATGTATTTTTATCTTCCGTCAAATCCATGTAGTAGTATATGATACTACAGTAATTATCTTACCTTCGCATCAACTTCATAATTTTCAGACGTACTCCATGCATGAGCGGCGCGAACCAAACTTCTCATTACTCTAGGCAAAATCTTTATTTTCTATCTATCGATCGCGCCATGGAGCAGAACCAAATTTTACAAATTCTGAGTTCAAAAGGAAAAGCCTGCCGTGTTCGCGTTGCACCCCACACGGTTGGTCCATCACGCCGCTCAAGCGGGAATGCGTGCGGTGTTGCATTTTCACTTACAAGTGGGACCGTAGTTGAGCAAACCGACTATCGGCAAACCCCCACCCGCCCACCGCGATGGCTGAGAAAACAGGAGGGAGAAGAGATGGCTGTACGGACTCCAAGAAAATTGGTGTCGGATGGGACTCGTGTGGGTGGCGTGTGGCGTAGTGCTGAGCGTGAATGCTAGTTATGGCCCATGCCACCCCACTATATCGAGCCTATATCGAGTGCGATCGTAACAAATTTCCTGCAGTCCGTGCTCAGCACTCCTCTATCTCTCTTCTCAGCCAGCCAGCGGACGCGGAGCCCATCGTCTGCTTGCTCACATGCGGTCCCACATGTCGGTGAAAACGCATAAGCGGACCCATCGAACCTGCACATCTTTCACCTCGGCGTCTTGGTGATGAAAAACAAATCAAGAAAGATCTTGGTGGCCGCTTTTGGAGTTACTCAAGAGTAGTAAGATTCTATTTACAGTTTAACCCAAGATGCACATCTCGTGGCTTCAACTTATCAACTATACCACTTTTTTTCTTTCATGACACGACTTGGATGCTGGATGTCCCACGTGTCGGCAAAAGGAGGAAGAACCCGACCAAATCTTCGGTTGTGCTCTCGGATTAGACTAGTTGTGCTAACTTAAAATTTTCATTGTGTACTCCCTCCGTTCCAAAATACTTGACTTCCATTTGTCCAAAAATGGATGTGCCTATATACTAAAACATGTCTAGATACATATATATATTGACAAATAGAAGGCATGTATTGTGCAACGGAGGGAGTAGAATGGATGCAAGTTTTTTTATTGGGAAGAAGAGTACATCCATATATTGATAGAGTGCAATTTAGTAGATGTTCTATCACTTTTAGCTAGCACAGAGGCTATAGATGAGATTAGTGCACTTGTTGATACTCCTACTTGGTATGCGTGTTGCTGCTAGGCCTTGAGAGAAAAGCGGACGGAGGAGTACTAGAATAGAGGCTAGACATGAGACTAGATGCGAGGAAGCAATGTCTACTTCTTTACACTCGAAGAAGAAAGAAGCATGCAAAATCGAGCCTCCGCAGATCAACAATGAATGCATCTAGAAGGCACTAATCCAACTTACAGGAGTAGTAAAATGTATTCTTGTGGTTCTTGTTTTCTTTGGTCTTGCTTTTCTAGTCAAAATTATCATTGGAGTTCATGCAAAACGGAGGTCCGTTTGGGGTCGTGCGTTGCAGTTGGCCTTACAAGTGGGACCGCAGTTAAGGAAACCGACTATCGGCAAACCCCCACCTCGCCCTGCCCGTGCGATGGCTGAGTTAGAGAAAGCGATGAGGTTGAAGAGATTGCTCTATACGGACTCCAAGAAATATGATGTCAGATGGAAGTCATGCTGGTGGCGTGTGTCGTACTCCTGGACGTGAATGCTTGTTCTGGCCCATGCCACCCTACTACTCCTACAAGTTAGTACTACTATATAGTACTACTAGTAGTATCGAGGATTCGAGGTGCTGGTTACGTAGTACAGTATGGCTATAGTAAAAACACCATACGACGCCGCATAAAGCATGTGAAGCTAGTACAAATAGTGTACTACTATTGTTGATTGGCCCCATCCGATAACCTGTTGCAATGCACGTACAATTATGTATTCGGAAAATATATTTTTTGCCTCGTCGCACCACTCACTCACAGAAGCAACTCGAAAGCCATTCATAAATTTAGTAAGTTTATCACAGGCATATCATTTTATTACATACAACAGGTCATCAACCCACATCGACAACGAGGATACATTATAAATACTAAAGTTTTCACCACACAACAAATAACAAGCAATGAAATGAACTTCAACTCAACCATTCCTCGGCGTTCGAAACGCTTGCTTTGAACCACAAGTGATTCTCTGGGACGGGCCATCCATTGTCAATCTGGAGACCAACGCAGGACTGATCATCCGAGCTGAAGCGGCCTACTATATCGATACCGGGGTGAGGGAACCACCCAAATGTCCGAGGTATAGACACGATTGCTTCTCATAAATGGTAGTAACGTTGTGTCAACAGCGTTGGATCGCCTTTCACCATCATTGGATAGTTTTGTCCAAGGAAGGCGAGTTTTCTCCAAGACTATCAATTCTGTACCAGGAGAAGGAGTTGGCGCTAGCACACTAGTATCCATCCCAAATACCATGCAGCGGGTGTTGGAATAGGTCGGAGAGTGCGACCATGGGAGACTACACCTGCTTCCTTAGTAGTAACATCATCGATGGGATGTATACACACGAGAAGAGGTGATCCATCGAATTAGTTGCCAGGCGCCAAATAGTATATGGGCGATGCTCGTCCTCATGCTCGTGATCATCACCATCATCATCTCCCCGTTGGTTATAAAAATCTTCAAGTACAGGTGGTTGAATGTTCACAGGACCTTGGAAACACAAGAATAAGGTTGGATGCATGTGGATGAAACCATTATAATTACGGTGGAAGACAATGCGTGCGAAACAACGAGGATGCCATGCAAAATAGTGCCACAGTGGTGGCAGCAAACACAAGGCCCTCGTGTTGAATTGCATCACAGTACTCATCCGTGTACGTAAAACTGATTTTGAGCAATATCCATCCGGTCAAACCAGCGGCGGCAACAAGCTTGTCGAAGATAGCAACAACTTCATAGTTGTTGTAATTCCAAGAAGCGGTTTGGGACTCGAGAAATTGCTATCTTCCGTAGAAGGCAGTCACCATGATTGTATTTGAGCGTCGTATAATACCGGTGTGCTCAACCTCGGGCGATCTGCTGAGATTTTGGAAGTGGAACCCGGTCACGAGTGTACACATTCACAAGTTCCACTCGCAGTTGGACCCAATGTAAACAACCCAATCTCCATTTGCGCCTTGCCCAAGCCTTGCCCTCAGCGATGGCATCTTAACATCATACGTATCATTATCAAGCGGCATCAACTTGCAGGCGAGGCCTCCGTCGTGTGGCGCCCGATCATCGAGTCCTGGCGAAGAAGATAGGGAGATCAAACCGCTCCTTGACTCTTGGGTTCCTTGTAATGATGTTATTAGTTGAGTCGAGAATGGGCGAGCGAACCTGCCATGCTAGCGAGGTGATGGCGTCGCACCGATCAATGAGTTCCTCCACCACGTCATCTTTCGGATCGGGGCAAGAATAACGGGTCGTTTCCGTCCTGTTCCCTCCATGGAAAGACGATCGAACAATGGCGGAAGAAAGGGAAGGGCTGAAGGAAAATGGAGGAGGAGAGGAAGAGCGTCGACAGCAGTTCAAATCGAGAGGAAAGGCGAAGAGTCGGTGGACGGTTGCCGTTTGCCACAGTTCACGAAGGCGCCCGGCCTACGTCGGTTGAAAATACTCCTACTACTCGCCGTCGTCTCACCGATATGTGGATCTGGACCACATGTCAACCAGACATGGTGTGTAATTTCTCGTGCAAAATGCGATCTGGCCGCGTTGGCCCGAGGTGCCGCACTAGTTATCGGCCTTTATTTTTTTTAATGGCGCGTTGTTCAGTTTTGAAGCACGACTAACTGGTACTCTACTCCACCTCCAGTACTAGTAGTATAAAGAAGATATATAGGCTGGAGCTTGGCGCTTTCTTGCCAAGGGCTGCCCACTTGCTTCTCACACTACCACCCTCTCTCGGATCTAAAAAGCGGCCCTCTCTCTCCTCCTCACGGTGGTCACAGATCCGCCGGGGAAGAAAAGGCGTGCAGCATTGGCCTTTTCGTCGTCGGCGGCGAGTCACGCACCGGCGACAAAGCCGTCCTCTCGGACCTAAGCGCCCGCAGGGATCATTGTCGTAGTGTGTGCGGAGGGGCGGCGACCACGGCGAAGCCACTTCCGCCAACCCTCGGTATGCTACCTCTTTTGAACCATACCCTTGTTCTATTGCCCCATCCGCGCGTCGTTGCATGTGGATCTTTTCCACTCCACCATCTTCCCAATTTGCTATCCTCTGCTCTGCTGGCCATGAGCGAAAACCATAATTTGCACTATTAAAGGAAACCCTACTTCATGCGGACTAATGCATATGCAGGTTGAATAAGGAAAGGAAGGGAGCTGTCTTGTCCAAGAGAGTAGGCATCGAACCGCATCTAGGTTGAAAAGGGAAAATCAGTAGCTAAGGAACTAGTCTCGTGTCTCTTGGTTGAAGAAGGGTAGAAAGGCATGACAATACAATAGAGAATGACCAGGTCGATCGGTTTGTTGTCCTCACATAGGAAAAAGGTGGCTAAAGAGAACAAAATGGGACGTAATCCACATATGCTGCTGGATATTTGTTGCTCACAGGCAACCATACCTCCCTCACCACTTTGCGTCCATGGAGGTACATCGTCTTGGTGCGCCACTGTCGAATGGGCCTCCCATGCTCTTATTGCCACTTTTTTGCTGTTAGTATAACGCCACAATCAAGTCAAGCAATGCTCTTGCTAAAGTGATGCCACATTTAACTAATGCCGCTCTTAGTCTAATGCCACAGATAAATTTAAGCGGTGCCATTTAATGTCCTTGGATCATTTCAGGGTTAGCTGTTGATTGTGGATGTATTAAAGATTTTCAGCTAAGGCATTCTAATGTTGTTGCACAGCCGAGATACCAACGATGAAACTTGTTACTACCTTCAGATTTTTGCATTGTTAATGCTTATAGATTACATACCTCACTTTCATGAGATAAGTTATTTTTTTTGTACAGTGTCACCAAAATGCCAAGGCGTCGATGTCATTTTATTTTGGTTAAACTGCACAGACAATTATGAAGACAAGAGGAAAGGTCAAGAGTGGGCACCTCCTCCTCCGGCTGTTCTCTTGATTATCAAGAGGAAAGATCAAGTTTTTATGTTTGATCGATTATCAAGATTGGGATAGCAATTTTTAAGGTCCCCCCGAGTTTGAAATGATATTTACCTTGGAGGTACATGGTTTGCAATTTTTTATCTTGTCATTAGTTAATAATGCTAGTTACCTTCAGACTTTTGTATTTGGTTTAATGCTCATGCAAAGCTAGTATACCAATGCTGAAACTTGTTACCTTTACATTTTGTATTGTTAATTCTTATAGAAACCTTCCGATGCTAGAGTTTATTGAAATCTGTTCGGTAAAACCATTGTCTTGTGCCTGTAATAAACTAACTATTCTCTTGTTGCACTAGCCAATTTGGATTAGTGTATATTTGTAGTATTGAATGGTGTTGCATTAGCGTATGGACATAAATAAAGTGTGGCAAGCTTTCCCGGATATGTGCTCAAGAAAACTACTACCTGTTTTTCTAAATACTAGGCGTTTGGGTACTTTAAATTGAACCCGCAAAACGTCTTATATTAAGGAATAGAGGGTGTAGAGTTCACTCAAATTATCCGGTAAAGCTAGTCACACCTTTGTTAAAATTAATGTTCATTATGTTATCGGAGGAGGTCTATATGTTTGTCTCTAATGCTGTCTACTACATACCCGACATCATGATGTAATGTTAAGTCATTTCCTTTTATGCAGTGTAACTAAATTGTCAAAGCGGTGATGGCATTTTATTTTAGTAGAACTGCACAAAATTTGCTTAAAAGAGAGGAAAGGTCAGGAATGGCTCAGTTTTTCAGGAAAAAAACTATGTATGCCTTCCTGACATCACCCATTGTTGCTTTATTTATTCCTTCAAACAGGTGGTTAGAAACAGTCTTGCTACCTTTTCCCATTAAGAAATTGGAATGCT